>JASCZW010006441.1:0-95567 GCA_034211315.2 Aedes japonicus | reverse complement strand
GCGGGATGCCATTCTCAAGCAACCTTGGATTTGAGGAGTTGCGCCGGCGATTCAATACTCTCGAAAGCTTCCTATTGTGCAGGAAGTTTTCCACGTAAACTTCAACACTACGGCCTTCAAACTTCCATTTCTTGAGGGTGAGTCAAGATGAGGAGTCTCCATGTCATGTCCGTATGCAGCCGGACAAATCTGAGGAGATACCTACATCGATATGTCAGTTCTATCTGTGGCCTTGATGCAATAAATTATCGGGTTCAGAGAAGAACGTCTCCGACCCAGCCGCCGCATCAGGAAATGCGTGTTGCTGTCGGGTGGATTCGCTCATGCCTCTCAACTCCGGTTGAAAGGCGACGGTTGACCATCTGCTCGAGTGTTTTCCCCAAAAAAAAGCTCAAAAAAGCGTGATAGGTCTATACCCATCTGTTTGGGTCATATCCTTCCCTGGTTTGGGAGCGGGAATGACCGTAACCCTTCTTTCCACACAGCTGGAATCATGCCGGATTGTCAGACTTCGTTCAACGTGTCCAGGAAGGCCAACCGACCGATAAGTGGTAGTTTCCTCAGGAAAGTAGATGGTTCAATTCCTCGCTTATGTTGTGCAGGTCGTTGGATAAATTTGTAGTTACTGAATTGAATGCCGCAGCCGTGCATTGTTTCGATGCCAGCATAGCTATATCAAAACGCGATGCTACATGATTTTTTTATAGAAGAAACACTGCCAGCTAAGCTACTGTTTTTGTTTATTGCAGAAGCTCAATTTTTATTGCTTTCAGTAAGACTTCCAAGCTTTCAACCGCCTCGTGAATAATGTTTGGTTGATCATGTATTGAGCGCGAAACGATGCGTCACCTTAGTATTGGAATGAATTTGCTCTGTAAGCTGTTTTTGCTGTTCTACGATACGATTAATGTCTGCGCTTAGACATGTACGACCTATTGGAAAGATTCCCAGCATTGCATAAGGTATGCTACTAAAATCTACTTTTCTGTTTTGCTTCAATGTGCTTCGCTGGCGATTCCGTTGCACTGAAACTCCCACGCAGGCTGCGCCAGAAAACTCGTGGGCAGCAGTACCGCTTCCACATATGCAAATCCGTGGCAGGAATCCAATGAGGAAATTTAACGCTTCGTATCAACAAATTAGCAACTGCTAAAACGAACAGCGAAAATAAACGCCCGCAAATTGTTTTAATAAAGAACGCGGTCAGGAACGATTAAAAACACGTCAGAAGCTGTGAGCAGCAATGCCAAAAAACAGGTGCGCGCTGTATTCAACGAGGTAATTCGCTTTGATATCAGTACTTCCGGACCCGTTCCTGGATTAGATCGCCTAAATCCTAGTTGAATGACTCAACCTCGCTAAGGAATCGCACGCTGTTTGACACCTATGGTCATCCCCGGCAACCCGTTTATTTTGCAGGCAAGTAGCTGTCGTATGTTACGGACTTTTAAGCTCAAATCGGCAAATCTAGACTCCTGGATAAAAGGTACTAATTGTACACTTATCATGGACGCAACATAACAGATATCGAATGCTCGCAATCACTAACGACATTGAAAGTTGAAGCAGGATCAGTTAGATGAAAGACAACCAATATCCAAAGTCACCTGAGAGAATCAAGAAGCTTGGGCAGCCAGAAAAAACTACGAAACAGAACTGACCAAAAGCCAAATTGAAATGCTTACGCGGATTCGTCGGACGACGAAATCAAACCCGCAAAACTTTTAATTTTCTCTTTCAATTTTGTGACCAACAATAAATCCTTATATCCTGTGACAACTTGTCAAGGAAATGAACAAGACAAAATAAAAACATCCTTTTTAATATGTAGAACAAATGTTTCAGACCATTTTCCACCCAACCCACTTTTCCGCAGTCTAAAAATTTACTACTCGCAATTCCAATTTATGCGTAAATCTCACATAATGTGCCATAAAGACGTCCCCGAAAGTGATCCGGTTCTTCTTCCACTTCCCCGTTCTTGCCGACATCAAGGATGTATCACTTCCGTTCCCGTTGTCTGGCCAGAGATGAAATTTTGGTAATTTCAATTTATTGCACAAGTCATTACCATTTCGAATCATTAATTTCGTTAATGTTTTGCCTTGCCGGGGATGAAATCGTATTGGTTTCGCTGCAACCCCCTCGAGAGGAAGTCGCCTGCCGGTAAAGTCACCGCGGTGACATCAAAACTGCTCTCCGAGGGCTGTGGAGGATAGCTGAACACACATAAATACATAAATATACGACGTATCCCCTGTTTTAATGAGTGTGATGGATGAGTTCCTCTAGTGCTACGCAACGTGAGTCGCCAGGAAAATTAATTTAAATAATTGTTCTTTTCTCCAGCTGTTGTAGTAGGCGAGGATTTGTTCGTTGGCAGTGATTGTTGCGAGTAAATGTTTGATGACAGTGCGAGCTGTTTCTGACGGAGCGGCTTGACCGAGCAGAAACAATAACGGAAACTTTTATCACTCTGGTCAGGAATTGTTCAAAGTTATTAGGGTACATTCGCAAATATCATTAAGCAAAGTTTGAACATAATTATTCCGAGAGGACGAAAAAATCGGAACAATCATCCATTTTGTAGTACCCAATGAGCTGACACTGAATTAAATTTTCTAACGACTTTTCTCCACCCACCTCTTAATTTGATCTCTGTTTCGGCAGCAAGTTGAGCTTGAAGCGTTGTTGAAGCACGCGTTTTTCACGCTGCTCAAACTGCTGCTAAGCACTTGATAATAAAGCCTAAAAACACGGGAGCTGGGGAGCAAACATAGACGCTGGGCGCATTCCTTCTCGTCTACCGCACGGATTCCAACGTCTAGACAGTCTATCAACTTCAAACGCACAAGTTGTTTGCTGCAGGTTTTTACTGCTGGCCAAGGAGTGGGCAATGAGCACTGTTGCTGTCATGGATTGGAGAAAATGGCAGAACAACGTCATTGTCTTCACATATTTAGGTGCCGCCTTGTGCGGTATGAGAAACATTTTCAATTTAATAAGTTGTCTTTTGAGATTATTTAAGTTGAATAAGGGACTAAACTGCAGTAATCGAAGGGAGTATTTTGTGGTGTGTGCGATAATTAAGGGGTGACTAAAAATTGAAAATTCTCAGTTCAGTTTAAATTTTGGAACATAGAGGGTGAAACGTTTAAAAATTGGTAAAACAGAATCATCGGCTCAATGAATTATATAATGTTGAAATGTTCAAGCTTTATTCCCATGAGAAGTTCAATGATTATAAAATACAGGAAAATGGATTGATAAGGCTTCCGCTTTTCCAAATGCGAAATAACGAGATTTTACCTTCCTTGGATGTAAACATTTTGTGTTTGGATTTCAAACTCACAGTTTGGAAAAAATTATGCAACCAAATTTGAAGTCGCTGCAATCAAAATGCGTATGAGAGTTCCAATTCAGTTTCTGTAGAGTACTGACCTTTTTTTGACCCGATTCGCCATAGGGAATCTGTGCCGAAAGAGTGCATGTTCTGCCACAATCCGCGTGAGGCGGCGATGGATACCAATTTTCATCGGTTCATGCTTTAAGACTGCGCTCAGACTAGATAATTTTGAATGAATAGTCTACTTCTAGCTCAATAATGGACCAATAATAATATTGGCAATTCTGGGACAACCAGGATGCCCCGGAGGAAATCTTCAAGAGCAGATAAATGCGGATTTTTACCGAAACATGTCTTTCAACGGCTCAAACTTCATGATTTTTTATGAATAGTCTTGAAATGGACCAATGACCATAATGACCATTCGGGACAATTTTGATACCCGAGGGAACCAATAAGGGAAAGACCAATGACAATTGCCTTAACCTACATACGAACTAGGGTTGGGTGATCTTGGATTGATACTGACGAGATCGATCCTGTTGATGTCGATTATCGATTTTTTAAATTGATCCTTTGATCCTAATCAGAGAGATCATCTTTTGTTTTGATAATTTCGATCTTCGCAAAATGAATCACAAATGATCCAAAAAGAAGACAATAGGACGAAGAATTGTAATTTGTCATCTTTTGTTGAACCGCTGTAGTGGCTATATCTGTGGAGTGAACGAAAAATGTTAATATGCTGAGAAAACTTGAAACCTTGGTGACAACTTCATGTTGACAGCATAGGGTGCGTGGCCAATTGCTGTCGCAAATCGCTTTTGCTCAGCCGTATGGACACCAAATGATTGGACTTTTATACACGACTTGTGTCTAAAGGGTGTTTCGATCAAAATTTGGTTGACTTATACTGGACGCACTTCCTTTCATCGCGCATTGAAATTTTTTGCACACCCCTCATTTTGGAGATGTGTGCGGGTAGCATCATGATTTGATTTTGAGATTAGCACTTCAGTTATCAAAATGTCGTCGAAGGAATAGAAGCAACGCATCAAATTTTGCACGTGCAAAGCGATAATCCAAACAACTCTCACGCCAAGTTGTTGAAATTGATGAATGTGGTTAAATCAACTGTGAGCAATATATCTAAAGTGTTCGGTGGACGTTTGTCGACAGTCAGGAGAGCTGGATCGGGGGGAAATCGAAAGCCGGAGGAGAGTTGCCCGCTGTTTCGAGTAGAGCTCCGCCCGTGAGATGTCGCAAAGAAGCTGGGAGAAGGCGCCCTCAACCGTGGATAGAGCTAAAAAGCTGAGCTGGACTGTCGACTTACAAGAAAGGCCAAAGCAAGATCGTGAAAGTTGTACACGATGATGCTGACGAAGTTTGATTGCGTGATACAGGACGATGAAACTGACGTCAAAGCGGACTTTAAACAGATTCCTGCCCAGGATTTTTTTACGGCATCCGGTCATGGAAATGTGGCAAATATTTTCAAGCACATTAAACTGTCAAAGTACGCAAAGAAATATTTTGTGTGGCAGGCCATCTGTACCTGTAGTGGCTTGAAGAGCAACGTTGACATTGCGACCGGAAACGTCAACCAGGATAATTATCTTAGCGAGTGCCTACAAAAACGTCTACTGCCTATCCTGAAGCGACACAATCGTTCCGTTCTATTTTGGCCAGGTTTGGCATCTTGCCATTACGGAAAAACGGCCATGGAGTGGTATGCTGCCAACAACGTTCAAGTGGTGCCCAAGGACAAAAATCCTCCCAACACGCCAGTGCTCTGCCCAATCGAACAATATTGGGCCACCGTCAAGCGGAACATTAAGAAGACTCAATAAGCTGCTGTGAGCGAGAAACAGTTCAAGGCAAACTGGCGTTCTGCGGCGAATAAAGTGGAGTAGGAGACCGTACAAATTCTTATAGCCAGGTGTTAAACGAAAGACCGGCAATTCGCATTCAGTAGAAAGAAAGGCTTTGCAGAATATTTCTACTGTATTCTGTATTAACTGAACTTGGAAAAGAAAAAGAATTTCACCTATTAATTACAACTATCAATCGACTCAAACACATTACTGTTTGACCAAATTTTGATGGAAATACACTTTAGAGGTAATCTAGGATGTTTTAGGTGAATCAAACTGTCCTGGAGTTTATAACTTAAGATCTACTACTGTAACGGTAGCTTTTTGAGCTATACTAATTTACGATATGTATTCAACCATGTTCATTGAGTCCTCTGGAAGGTCAAGAGGCATTATGTAATAATCTAGGATGTTCTAGGTGATTCAAACTACTTTTGTTAGGTCAACTGACACTATTAAATAATCTGGGAGATTCTAGGTCACACAAACAGTCCTGGAGCTCAGAGCTTGGGATCTACAGTTGTCACTATAGTTTTACGGATAGACAAATTTACAAGATGTATTCAAGCATGTTAAATGGATCTTCTGTAAGGTCAACCGATACCTTATCTTACCAATCAGACTAAGGCCGACGTAGCCTCTGCTGTACACAGAAGTTGTTTCCATTGTAATCGGTCCATGGCAGTACTCCACCAGCCTCGCTATCCACAGGTCGCCTTCTACTTGATCGATCCACTTTGCTCGTTGCGCGCCCATTCCTCTTGTTCCTGTCGGTTCGTTTTCGAGAACCATTTTCACAGGGCTGTCGTCCGACATTCTTACGACATGCCCAGCCCATCGTATTCGACCGATTTTTGCGACGTGTACGATGGGAGGTTCTCCAGCAACTGGTGCAATTCGTGGTTCATTCGCCTCCTCCACGTTCCGTCTTCCATCTGCACTCCACCGTAGATGGTACGCAGCACCTTCCGTTCAAAGACTCCGAAGGCGCGTTGGTCCTCCACTAGCAATTTCCATGTTTCGTGGCCGTAGAAAACAAGGTCAACCGATATTATGATTAAATCTGGGATGTTCTCAGTCATACCAGACTGTTCATTAGCTCATAACTGTATATTTTCAGCTATACTAATATACAATATGTGAGCAACCATGTTCAATGGATCTCTCTTTAGGGAAACTGACATTATGAGATAATTTGGGATGTTCTAGGTCATCCAAACAGTCCTGGAGCTCGGAACTTGGGGTCTACAGTTATAACTATAGCTTTGTCGGCTTTGCAAAGTTATGACATGTTTAAACTAGGTTTTTTGAGTCTTCTGGAAGGTTAGCAAATATTTTTAGATTTCACCAAGGGTCATTTGCGTCTTTATGCGTAGCTGTACCCATACAATTTTCTTTTCCCTCTTTAACAAATGAAGAATCCATTTGTTCAAAACAACACAGAGCAACAAAATGCCCAAAAAATGCCCACAGAAACGAGAAAATTAAAACAAAATCAAATTAAAACTTGAAATAACTGATCGATCGAACATTGACAGTACAGCACTAGTCGGAATTTCAAAAGCTTTGAGGAAACGTATGCAATTATTAGGGCAATGTCACTAAAAACGGTTATGGTTGATAAGATGAACACTAGCTGTTGCCAATATAATGAAATTTCGGGAATAAATTAATTACCTTACGTTATTGAAACAATTTGAAGCAGAAGTGCTCGAAAAATATGTTTGGAAATCATTTTCTACATTTGTTACTTGTGACCATATAAACATTTGAGATGAATGATACAAAGATGCAAATTCAGACCTACAAGGCCACTTAGATCTACTCAACATTTTAGTCAAATTCGACTCAGAAGAGCAAAAGTGGAGTTACTCTCTATGACTGAGGAAAAAAGCAGATATGTGTGTAAAAATTTACTCAGACTTACGTATTTAGTATTAATAGGAGTGACATCTACTAAAATATTAAACAATTTTACTTAATCCATACGTACCTAACTCTACTTTTTCACTGTTGAGTTGAACTTAGCACATATAAAAAGCAGATAGAGAATGATGGATAAAACCAAACATTGTCTCTTTTCGGTAGATGCAACATATGACATTATTGACTTAACACTCAACCAAATAATCTTATGAATTTCATAAGGTTCAACTTATGAACGATGCTTTGGAATTTCATAAGGCAATTTCATAATGGATTTTGTTTCACACATCGTTGTTCTTGTACGCCTTTAAGCCTTCCTGATAACAAGTGTTGATATATACAAGTGGGCCAGTCACTGGATCCATAACCTCATCGTTCAAGGTTCGAATCCAGGCTGCTCCATATTTTTTATTTTTTCTACATCATTATATTTCATAAGAAAAAATTATGAAATTCAAACTGATTTCTTATAGCAAATAATCATAATGCAATCTTATGAATATCGAAAGTTTATTTCGCTGAATGAATTTCTCAAAAAAACAATCGGATGTAAGAACATTATCATCTTGATTCTACTGCCATGCAATTGATCAATATTGTGACAAATGACAGAGATACATTTTTTTCCCAGCACTCAAAAGTTAGGACAATGTCTTTAACATTCATGCATTCGCGAGTTTGGATTCACTGATTATGATCTTTTTGACCCAGTCTTTTTATTTTATTTGTCAAGCTGACGACCGCGAACACTCGAGCAACGGTTTAATATGGCGTCCGGATTGTTTCGAAGACATTCACCGTTTCTATGAGTCCAAGCTGTTTCAGATAGAATTGTGTAGAAATAATTTGACTTAGCTAAATTTCAGTGACAAATGATGTATATTTCCAAAAAAATATTTACAGTTCAACGTTGTTTAGTGTTTCTGTTATGTGCATGGCCATTCGCTCAAACTTACGCGAGATAAAAGCCTGTCCACGTTAAACTTCGGACACCAAAATAATAGCTTATTAAACAAAATTTACACATATAATTCAACAAAACCGAATGATTTTTTCACAATATTAGAGCTATATCTACATTAGAAACATTTGAATGGGAGTTAAAACTTCATTCTGTAAAATTCTCGAACTTTCTGTGGTACACTTGCCTTCAGATTCCATACGGTATCGTCAGATACGCTCGCCGTGACGATTCTCCAGCTTCTCTTGAAATCATCGGTACCATTTGCATTCTTCTTAATTTCGAAGAGTTTTCGCTTAACTAGAGCCCAGTAATTCTCTATTAGACGAAGTTTGGGACAGTTTGGTGGATTTGGCTGATTTTGGCACGTATTTGACCTTTTGTACCTTATGCAAATCCTGGACAAATTTCTCATAGTGACAAGACAGACACACAGAGCTGGAGAGTCGTGGCTTCTGATAAACGGCAGCAACCGCTTATGCAGACATTTCTCCTCGTACACATCCTTAAATAGTACCGGTAGAGACGAAACTTTTAGATTTTCGACCACAATTAAATATTCGCTGTCAAATCAACTACTTCTTCGGGATTTTGGGCATACTTTTCGATTTGTTCCACAACCTTCCGATCCACAGTCAAGAAATGGTCAGATGATGTGCAAACACAAAACACGGTATATTACGGTAGTTTTAGCTTCTTCGCAGAATCGATTCAACAGAGGTCTGCTGATTGCGCATCGGCTGTGAACGGTTGTGTAAGTGGCATAGCGCCTTATCTATTGTTCAACGGCGTGATTATTCGAGTGAGCGAAAAAAAAGAAAAATAAAGTTGCGGTCAGGTGATATGTGTTGGTTGCTGTGGGTAGAGATTGTGATTGATTTTGTGATTGGTTTTGACCCATACTATTGGTTCACAATAGCCGCCGAATCACTAAATTCATTTCCTTATTAGCGCAATGAAAATTGTGAGATATGATTGTGATTGTACTGTGATCGAGTGGTTTGGGTCATTATTAATAAGCTAGTCGTAATTACCTATATTATTAGTTCACCTTATGCGTCATATCAGCTTGATGTCGCTTTTTTTTATCGGGCATAGCGCGTTATCTATTGTTTTTATTAATTGTTCGGTGGGTGTGAGTGCGTGTTCAATGCTTTGTTGCAAACTGCCTTTACTATCGGGCATAGCAAGGTATCTACTTTTTTTTCGAAGAAGTTGTGTGCGCTCTCGATCTGAACAAGCCTCTTCGTACAAAAAGTGTGTGTGTTCTGTTGTTTGCGGGAAAGTTTTGATGTCATTATATGGAACGGTTCCAGTGAGAAACTGGACGGACGCCTGCGGAGTTGTGTACAGGCGACTCGTGAGGTAGTAAGTGCTCTCAAGGACATGGAGCAAGACAGGTAATTGTTACCCATCGAGCATCATTGGTTGAATCGGTTGTCTCGAAACATCGTTCCACAATATTTTGTTATCGGGGGTAGCGTTTTGTCTATTGTTGAGGTTGCCTATTGTTTGCTGCGCGTGTGATCGATTGAGCATGAAAAGTCATGGTTCGCCGAGTTAGATGGATCGGCGGGGAGTAAATAAATAATTGTCATCCAAATTATTCGTTCGCCATGCTCGCCGGACAACTTAAAGTGTTTTTGATCCTTCATTATCTATTGCACAGATATAAAAATTATTCATGGACCTTGTAGGATTCAAGAGTTATCGGAGAATTCAAATTTCCTTTTCCCTTTTTGTGGATTTGTAATTAATATCCGTTTTTGGGCAGTAATCATATTAGCATGAAATTTATTTCGGCTAACTGTTTGCTTAATTTTTTTTACTATTCTGCTAGACTGCCCGGTTATCAAGTTTCTTTCATTAAATCACTTTAAAAATTTCAGTGAGCGAGATAAGGCGCTATAATCTTGGCAATTATTGCCAGGCTTTTGGTTCAAATGCCAAAAGGTCACTCACAGGCAAAACAAGCATAAACTAATCTTTCTAGCATCTATGCTACCAACGACAAATTATCACACTGTTTAACTCTACATGGAAGCGTTTGGTACAGGAGGTCCACGCTTTCTTTCTTCCCTTGATTCAGAGTAGTAGAGCGAGTTTAGATGTTTTGGAATCGCTCTATTTCTTGGAATCCTCTCCGCGGCACATACTACGCAGTGACAAGAAAAATGATGTATTCAAGAAACCACCAGAATGAGATTGGATTAGATTAGATTTGAATGAAAAACCACAAGATCCAATAGCATCCTTACTGTTGGTTTGCATCGGTTTAAATCGGAATCCCGTACTAATTTCCAAATTTTTCACTTAAGAGCTTATCGTTAACCAAAACGAACCCTGCTGCTACCCAATCCTGTTATTCAAAATCCACAGTGATTTCTCGTGGAAGTGCAGTGGACTCCGCGGCTTCCAATAAAGCGAGTATCACGTCAACATATTCCTACCCTTTCCTTACTTGACCTGCATTCGGACGGGACCGGCGCGTTTTCAGTCTAAACGCAGTGGCATAAGCGCCAATCTCAGTTACGAGAAACCACTGGTCGTGCTTATAATTTTACCCGAATTTTGAGACCTTTTTCAGGGAATCTCTTGAGCGGTCGTTGAGTACTAATAGCAAAACATAATTCTTGGAAGAAGTTGGCGTTTATTATATTGAACAACGGGAGACAAATTAATTTACTAGGAAAAGCAAAAAAAAAGTCGCATGCTTACCCAAATGAGTAAAACGGAAAGAAACAAACATAATGTAAGATGTGAGCCATATTCAAGAAGCGGCATTTTAAACGGTACAGAGGGTTTGCAGTTCTCTAATTGATTTATATGTTTAGCATTCATTCGTGTCGGGCTTGCTTTTTATGTACAGAAGGAACAAATCCTGACCATGAAATAAAAATGCTCACTTACCTGCGCAGGATTTTTAATAAATTGACAACTCGATGATGGCGATGGATGAAGGCTGGATGAATCGAAGATGGCAACTAGCGACTCCTTCCAGACAAAACGCCGAAGGCTGTGGCTGTGGCGGTGAAACGTGCCGTAGTACGAAGGTAACTCGAGCACAGTATGACCGAATTAAAGATGCGGAGAGAGTGGCTTGACGGAAGACTTCCGGTTTTGTCTCGAGAGCCAAGCAACGACGGGTTGTCGTGCTGTCCTCGAAGATTAGCTCCGCAAAGATAAGGGCCAACGCACCGTCGCACGGCCTCGCGTACTGTGCTTCCGCTATGACCGCTCGAGATGGAATGAAACCCGATTTCTAACTGGATCCGGACCACGGTATGCTTTTGGCGACGCGTGCGCAAGATCCAGGCCTCCTGGAAAATATGGTCCAGAAGAGGTTGGAAAAGGATCTACTTCGACGGATGATTGGGAACCGTCGGTTAATTCACTTAAAGACTGGCGACTCCACGCACCTCCGTTTTACAACCTGCGAAAGCGGGCCTTTGCGTGGCGCCCCAGTCTGATGATCTGCCGAACGAACCAGCCACACAGTTACCTCTCAACCCGGCGTTGACGACAGCCGGACTTAAATCGTAGAACCAGTCCGTACAAAAAAGTTGCCAAGCGCAGGAAGTCCAACGTGTAGTTACATTAGTTTTTAAAATTTGAAAACCCAATCTTAATCTAATTAATTACCTTTTATGAACTATTCCAAATAAATACAACTGATTAGCTAACACGAAAACTTCATTCTAAATTAAATTAACTACACAAAGAATAAAGAAAAACGTTTTAGAAAATCATGGATTCAAAAAAACTCACATTGATGTGTGTGCGGAGGGGGGGGGTTAAATAATAAGGTTGAAAACACTTCAGAACATTCCTTATTTCTCTTGCTGCCGTCTCTCCCCGGGACCATGATGAAAAGACTACTTCAGGGGGCGGCTGTGCTCATGCACCTCTCTGTTGTCTTGGTTCTTGCGACTCTTGCCGTTATTTTGTGCTGCTTTATGTACCCATCGAGACGTGTATCGATTTGGAGTAGCCAGCCGTCATAGCGTGCCCTCCTTCACGGTCACCCTCGTGGGACACCGACGCTGCTTGACCGCTGATGTTCCCTCCATTCGCGCTGCAACTCAGTCATAATTTGCGTCACTACACTATTAACGGCATTCCAGGAGCTCTTATTAAGCACTGGCATCTCCCTTCCAACTTCCTCGAGATCACGTGCTCCGGTGTTTCTTCTACGTGTCCACACACTGGACAGACGGGTGACATAGCGTGTCCAATCCGATGCAGATACTTTCTGAAGCATCCATGACCAGACAGGAACTGTATCAAGTGAAAGTTAATTTTGCCATATTTCCTGTCTGCCTAAGACGACAAAACCGGTATCAGCCGGTATGTCCACCTACCGTTTCTCGCCGTGTTCCACTCCTGCTGCCATTTCGCCATCGATGCCGCTCGCACAATCTTCCGAACCCCTTTGGTTTCCTTCCTCGTGTAGCACTCACTGTCCTCGACCAGGATAATGTCGATAGGAATCATTCCGGCGATGACACATACTGCTTCCAAAAAGGTGGTCCTGTAAGTGCTCGCAACTCGCATGGCCATGAGACGACGCGTTCTGTTCAATTTAACACGATTCCTCTTGCTTTCCAACGCTTAAATCCAGGCTGGCCCACCGTACCTCAGTATTACGAGCAGGACCTACCTACGTAGGAGGAAACGCTAGCTAGTAGACACCGCTTACTACTGGTAGGTACGTAGCTATTCGGCATGATAGCTTTTTTCGCAAGGCATAATCGACGTGGCTGTTGAAGTTCAGCCGGTCGTCGATCATCACTCCCAAGTACTTCAGTGCTCACTTCGAGGCTATGACAAGCCCGCCCACGACGATTCCCGCCCGTTTCACCGCTTTGGAATTGCTGACCATTAGCAGCTTCGTTTTGTGGTGTGCTATCTGCAGTTTAGCTTAGCGCATCCAGTTTTCAACCGTGTCAATCGCTTCGGTCGCCAACATCTCCACTTCCTCTAGCGTCTCGCCTGAAACTGTCAGGACGATATCGTCTGCAAAACCAACGATCTTGGCTCCCGTTGGCAAATTCAGTGTAACACACCATTGTACATTGCGTTCCAAAGCGTCGGTCCAAGGATGGAACCTTGTGGCACTCCCGTCGTGATCCTTATCAACTTCTGGCCCATTTTTGTATCGTGATGTGACGTGATGTGTAATAAGAACCCACCATCAGTGCAAGGATTACCTATGGCTGCAGGACTATTCTCAGCAGGTTGTTCTGATAGAATAGCCTACGTGATGGCTTCTTGTAGCAGGGTCAGCCAATCTAAGTGAGGACCTTCAGAAGACTACGGCCAGAAGGCCGCGTGTCTTCGCATGACAAAGGACTGGCGACTCACGAACCCTTGTCCAGTCAACAAATCCTTCGACTGCCTTGAGCTAACCCCCCCCCCCTTGGAAACCCCGTTATATGGTTGTTAAAGGAACAGTAGACATTTTTAGCATAAATGATTTATAAAAAGTGAGAACAAAAATGAAAAATTTCACGGCTATACTGAACTTTAGATTCAATTAACACATTTGTTTTTGTTTGCATTAGTAAATGTACTGGGATATTGCAAATTTCTACTGTTCCTTATGAAATAGTTGTGGGCAATAAAATGAGGAAAAATCTCACAAAATAAAGAATACTCACATTTTTCGTGGTAGGGTAAGACTTCAGCATGCTATCTTTACCGCGCTGGCTGCATTGTGCGTTGGTGGGACTGCCTCTAAGGTATAGCTGACGAGGTACAGCGTTTCTTACTCAGCCGCTGTTTGAGCCGCACCTCCTTGGCACCCTCCTCAATCTAGCTGAAGTCAGAAGGACAACAGTGCCCAGAGCTGCACTACCAGCTAAGTGCGCAGCCACTTAGCTGGTGGTCTTTGTCATCTGTTGACCCGTGGAAGCAGGAGGCAGGAACTTGTGAGGACCAGAGCTATGTTGTGGGACGCCACGCTCCATCACAGTTGTCGACTCACCATTTTGCAGCCCTCTGGCCCATTTTTTGTATCGTACAGAAAAACCCGGTTTTGGAAGTAGCTACTTAAAATCTTGCACAGATAGTCAGGAACCCTGATTCTATGTAGCGCTTCGGCGATGGCTTCCCAGCTAGCACAATTAAAGGCATTCTTGACGTCTATCGTTATCACCGCACAATATCGATGACCTCTCCTCTGCTGCTTGAGTGCCTTATACGCACTGTCGACGACAATCCGAATTGCATCCACCGTTGACCTTCCTTTCCGGAACCAGAATTGGTTTGTTGACAAGCCATGCTCGCTCTCCGTGCACATCATTAACCTGTTCAGGATGATCTTTCCAAAGCTTGCCAAGTACATCCAACAAGCATATGGTCGATACGATGCTGAATCCCCTGGCGTCTCTCCTGACTTTGGCAGTAGCACCAGCTTCTGAATTTTCCAACTATCTAGAAATCTCCCCTCTTCTAGACAATTCTGCAAACACACTCTTAAAAATGTCGGGATACCTCTGTAGCACCGCTTTCAATGCCACGTTAGGAATTCCATCCGGACCCGGAGCTTTGTCTCACCTTCAGCCCTTTTGCCACTGACAAGAGCTCATCGTTGGAGACCTCGTGTACCACCAGTTGCTCTTGCCACATCATTGCCGTACGGTGTCGGTGGCCGTGCCGTAGGGTCGTGCTGCGGGAAGAGACCATCCACGATCGTCTTCAGCTTGTCCGGGCATCCTTCAAACCGGTGTCACTTGACCCTTAAACTTTGCCATCACTACTCGGTAAGTGTTGCCCCAGGGATTTGCATCGACATCTGGTCACAGTTCTTCGAAACAGCTGGACTTGCTTCTCCGTACTTCTCGTTTTAATGCGGGTCTGGCCGCCCGGAATGCCACCCTACGCACTTCTCTATCCGCTTCCGTTTTTGCTCGTTGAACTCACGCTTATAAAGGTTACTGAGTGCCTCGTTCCACCAGTATGACTGGGCGCGGTTCGTTTCTTGGCTTCAACTTTCCTCGGCATGGTGGTATCCCATGCCGCAGTCAGCCATGCTGTCAGCTCTTCCGCGTTCCGAGGGGCAATTTCTACACGCAGTGCTTCTGTAAAGAGGTTGCTTTCGAACTTCTTTATCTTCCAGTTTCGTTCATAGTATTCATCCGTCGTACTGATACTGAGTTCCCTTTGCCGATTGTGTAACTGGTCGTCTGATGATCGCTATTTGTGTACTCCTCGCTCACTCTCCAATACATATTTCCCATCAGCGATGGACTGCAAAAATTAACGTCGATAATGGACTCACGACCATTTCTGCGAAAAGTGCTGACGGTGCTCTTCATTGACCAGCTGAACCTCCCACTTTACCAGCGCTTCCAGAAGGCTGAACCCACCGGCGATTGGTACAACTGCTACCCCACTCTTTTGCCCAAGTATTAAAGTCTCCTGCGATGATGACAGTTCTCCGCCCGATCAGATGTACGGTGAGCTCATCCAACATCTGGTGATATTGTTCCACCGTCCATCGAGGTGGTGCGTAGCAACTGCATATAAAGACTCCACTGATTTTGGCTATCACGAAACCTTCATGCGTGCTCGAAACCACTTCTTGGATAGGATATCTACCCATAACATGTATGGCAGCCATTCCTGCTCTATCTACCACCCACTTGCCGCTATCCGAGGGTACTCGATACGGCTCTGCAATGATTGCAACGTCGCACAGGGTTTCCGTTGTTGACCTGCCGCAACAGTTGCTGCGCGATGTCGCAATGATTCAGATTTATCTGGATTATCTCGATAATTCTGGCTCGCCCGCACTTTGTGATACACTGAGCGTTTGTAGCTTCCCCGTGTGTGTGTGTGTGTTTTTTTGACGTAGACTACGTCTTACGGCAAGGGTAGGGTGTCAAATGAAAATCTAAAATATTGCGACCGTCACGAAAAACCGTACGTTTTGTACGCGAATAACTCAAATAATCCACGATATATTTACATGATTTCTTCCTCAATCGGTCGGAAATTTTACTCAATTTTACCGCTCCAATTCAATTGTCAAACATTATTCTCAAACAATAGTAAACTATTGAAAATAACGCAAATATAAGGTGATGTCTTATAATGCCATTTTGCAGAGTAAATTTACCAAATTTCCTATCACAGATTTCAAATCGAAGCAAGGAACGTCTTGCATCATCTTCTTCTTCTTTGTGTAAGAGAGAGGCTTTAACCAATCATGTCATTCGTCTCTCCATGTACGTCTCGCATGCAGCTGAGCCGGGTGTAAAACGCACACTTAGGAAAAATTTTGCTTCAGTCGTTTGGCAGCATTGAAGCTGTGCGGAGCCGGTTGCTGGTAGCTGGTCGCAGGCAGCTGGTCGCAGCTGCTTCATTTGCCGGCAGCGGAGCTGGTCGCAGAGGCAGCTGGTGGTAATATGTACCAAGGCTCTCCCAAACAGCGATCGTCGCGATGAGGTAAAATGGCGGATTATGGGGGCGCACAATCGCGTCGGTTTGTGCAAGCCGCCATCTTACCTCATTGTGGCGATTGTTTCGCCGCGACTTCGGAAACGCTGCTGTTTGTGGGAAAGCGTCCTTGGAGGCGAGCAGCAGTAGATGGAAATAATCTGTCCTTTTGAGGACAATAAATTTGAAAATAAAAGAGTTGTTTATTAAAGAACTAATCTTAAATTTAGTTCGGTGGTCGATGGAGGGTTGGCCAGCTGGTTGGCGCAATCCGTAAATTGATAATCTGGCCTTTTGAGACAACCAATTTAATAAAAACAGTTGTTTATACAAGAATTAAACTTTTATTTCGTTCGGTTTGTGCGCCTACTATGGTGCCGATTCGTTCGCCGCAACTGCAAAAACGCGTCCATGGAGGGCGAGCCGTCGGGAAAATTTTACCCAGCTGGTTGGCGAAACCCACTAATAAATAAACTGTCCTTTTGAGGACAATCAATTCAGTTCAGGGAGTTGTTTTTATAAGAATTGAATTAATATTTCGTTCGGTTTGTGCGCCCTTTAATCTAGTGCCGATTTGTTCGTCACGACTGCACCGTCGGTGAAAAAAATTTCCTAGCTGGTTGGCGCAACCCGCGATGAATCAATAAATCAATTAAATTTCTAATTTAAGAGAGTTATTTGAATAAGAGTTTATCTTAAATTTCGGTCGATTGGCAGTCATATTGGATTTTGACAAGTCGTTACTAGGCAATAGTTTACTACTAAATTTGTTTTTATTTTCATTCTTTGTCTTACATACTTGATTTACAATTTTTAAGTGATTTAGCCCAGTAGTCTCTTCAGCTTTGTTTAAAGTGTTTTATGTGTTTAATGTGTTTATTGTGTTATGTGTTTTAATCAATTATTCAGATCAGCCCTTGGGGTATTGTTAGTTAAAATTTGATAACCAAATTCTACAACTACAACTACAATTTGAAAATTCTAGGGGTGGTGAACTAGATTCCGGATGATCTGGTGATCCGATGTCAGGCAGCGTGCCCTGTACCGATTGATAGACTCACTAAAACGATCGTGGAGCATTTGTTAAGCATGTCTTAGCAAAGGTATAACTAGTTGAATATCGTTTCTAGCTAAATTATTGTATGAGTTATAGTTAAAATTGTAATCGTGCGCTACATAATCGACTGAGTCAAGGGACATGTACCCAATAAACTTGTATATAACCTTATAACAACTGCCAGATAATTTTTGTTATATTCTGTTTGATGAAACTTCCTGAGTTTTGAACATTTTTAGAGACGCTTACACATGTTGCAATTGATTAGCGTGTTTTTATAACAATCACTAAACCTGTCGGATATTTTCTGATAACGAATTTGATCGTAATTTGAATTCTAGAGTATTTCAATGTTTATTATTGCTCTTGAAATCCAGAATTGCTTAAGTTGCAAATCTTTGATTCTTTGAAGTTGAATTATGCAAAGGCATACTACAACTCAGATTGTATACAAATGATCCGAATGGTATGATATTTAAAGGGTGAATGTTGAAAAGGAGACAAGGTATCAGTCAAAATATATGTTTGTATGTACGTATTATAAAATTTCCTCCGCTGCCTGTCGTTACTGAAATCCCCCAAACGATGCAAAACATTGTTGATGGTTGCGGCGATGGTGAGAATTCCGAGATGCTGGCCATTCAGGCACAGTGTGACATACGAATGAACATTTAGTAATGTTAAGCGATTATGATTATAAGAATGAGTAAAACTATCATAAATTTAATAACTTTATATTCCCTAACAGATCCTCAACTATCTTCTAGGCCTTAAAGATAGTCCATCATAAAACGTGCAACCGAGACCGTGTCATCATTTAAACCAAAAGGCCCTTTTCAGGGCCATCAAAGAGTTATAAAGAGTGTACAAGAGAATTTTCCCACGCACTGACTTCATAAAACCAAACGGCCCTTTTCAGGGCCACCAAATAATATCTCAAGAGCGTACAATAGTAATTTTTCTTACATACTGGCTTCAAAACGCTGGTCTAATGTCCCATAAGAGCCGCACCCGTCATATTGTGACTTAAACTGCTTCTATCGGTAAGGGTAAGCGACCGGCACGAATAATTGAAACCTTTTTAACGCTAATTATAGCCACACAGAATTTCCCTCACATTATAATGCATCACTTGGTTTAACGTAGTCTACGTCAACCGGTCGTGTCTTGTACACAACTCCACTGATTTATTTGTATGCTTTACGTTTGCACGCAATGGTCAAAATACAGTTTTAAAATTTTGAGTTTTTTGAAAAACTGCCATATCATTACTTTTTTTTTAATCAGTTCGTTTATTTGTTAGGCTCAGGCGTGTGTAATACTTTACGGAGCCGATATTCAATATTGTTGTACAAAACATTTTACTTTTTGTTATTAGTAAAAGAGGGATGCCAATTACTCGTGGCTAGCTCGAGGTTAATGGGTCACATAATCGTTTGGAAAAGGGCTAGGTAGGTAACTTATTTAAGCCATTATTTGCTGCTTTTCGTTGCGACATCTACCAAATCCTCGATCCCTGTAGTCCCTTTCAGGAACTAAGCCGCAGATGGGTGACCACAGCTTGCTGGACAGGTACAAGTAGCACGGAAACAAAAGGATAGTATAACTGGGACACAATGGTCGGGAATTTTCTAGAGTGGAAGGAAAAAGGGTGATGACGTTACACTCCTAGATCAGACAAACAAAGGAATTCGTAAATCGCTTGCATGTAGGGAAGATCACGTATTCCCAACACATCTCTTATCTCGCGGAAGGGTTGTCTACCTCGGGCCACTAGGGTATCCAATAGTCGTGCTTTGGAGGCATCATTATCCGGCAATGCCAAACTGCGTGAGGCGATGTCATCATAACCGGTTCCGGCACCTACATAAATTGCTATCGACGAGGTTAATTCTGTAGAGATGTGCGTCTAGCGAGTAGTGGTTGGACATACGGTCTTGACATCACACGAATGAAACCGCGACTTACATCCAGACCTTGAACCACGATCTCTGACAAAACATTTGGAATAATGGAATGTAACCACCGCCCAAGAGATTTTTTTGTCCAATCGTTTTGCCAACTTTGAAGAGAACTCTGACGTACTAATGGGAAAAATTCATCATGTGAAATTCTTCTTTCAAAAATCTCTGCCTTCTTGTGCGCTCCATCTTTGCTAGAGAGTCCGCCATCTCATAGCCTGGAATTGAGAAATGTGAGGGGACCCATACAAAGGTAATCTACAATGATCTTTCGACCAACGCACACATCTGCTCCCTTATTTGTGCAATGAAGAAAGATGAGTGCCTCACTGTTTTCATCGACTGCAGGCAGGGATTGTCGAGAAACACAGAGTAGTGCAAAAAAGGCAAGTGCTTCACCCAATTTCAAGTATGCGTCTCCTGTTTCAGAAGAGCGCACAAAATGAAAGTGCGAGAGATTTCGTAGCAGCACGAGAGACAGATAGCCGCACATGCACTACTCTTTCAGAGACAAAGAGTAATGCACAGTGCTCTACTCAGAGCTCTACTCAGTGCTTTACTCTGTGCTTTGGCTCATGCTTTGGTAAATTGTAGCAAAACGAAAAGTTTTGATGCTAGTAACAAAAAGGCATTGTTTGGGTTCATAGAGGGAATTTTTTTTATTAAAATCCTTATTTACATACTAGTCTGGCCCATGCCGCCGTGTCTGTTTTTTTGCACTTGTGTGCACAGAGACGACAAGGGAGAGTGCAATCGTTAGCACCCAAAGAGATGAGAGATAATTCAAAATGAGATGTGCGGCTTTGAGCACACGGCACAACAAGTGTGCACGGGAGTACAGACTGCACTTTCACGTCTCTTTGAAATTTAATGTGCTGTCTCGTAGCAGCGCGTGCTGCACTCAAAGAGATTTGAGTCGCACCTTATCCCTGACTGCAGGGCCTATTGTATTGAAGTGAAAAGAACTGAAAAGAGTCATCAAATTTCCAGGAATCGTCTGATGCAAGGGTGTGAAAAATCATGTTTTTGGTGCAAAAATTGCATAGTTTCCATTACGGATTTCTCCGAAGGACATTTCGAGGGCCAGAGAAGACAAGGTTGGCAATGGTTTATTTCCTACCTTACAATCTTGACCATGATAAATAACAAAGATTTAGCCATCGAAACCATGATTTTGGTGCAAAAACTTAATAATCCATATTACGGATTTCTCCGGAGGACTTTCCGGTGGCCATTGTAGATCAAAATGGTTGGTGATTTAATACCGGGTTGAAATGACCACGGGCATAGAAATTCACGAATAAGAAGATGTCAATCACTTGGTTTTGGTAAAAAAATAAGGGAGTTCATCACCTTAACCAAATTGACTTTTTTTGAGGTACATATTAATTGGAGCCACAAAGACCAGACTTGATTAGTGTTCATTGAAAACGAGTTCTGTTAGTGTCTTGAATATTTCAGAGAAGTACGATGTAAAAATCCATAGCACAACAATAGCATCGGTAGCCAATTGCAAACAACGCACTGCATTTTATCGATAAATAGCCAACTATGATGTACATTTTTAAACCCACGCACTATAGTACGAATAGCAAATTTCACGACAAAAATCGATAACTCTAAAAATATTTACTTTCGACATATGTTGTCTTGGTAAGATTTTATTTAAGCAATAAGATCTATCTTTTAGTTTGGGTGGTACTTAGTGTGTCTCATTATGTTCATAATTAAAATTCTAACATTTTATTATTATGATTAAGAGGAATTGTTACTCCTACAGAGTTTTAGATTAATTAATTTAATGAAACTTTGTTGAAGAAACTTAACTTCAACCTCATCATTTCGTAATTTCGAGTAATCATGTGTAATCATGAGTAATCATGAGTAATCACAAATAATCATGCGTAATCATAAGTAATCATCACTAATCACAATAATTTTTGTAGTCACATAGTAATCAGAGTAACTTTGGTGGAAGTGACAAGTAATCAATGCTGTTGGAAACCCCTTGGGCTCGCCCGCACTTTTTGATACACTGAGCGTTTGTAGCTTCCCGTGATGTGTGTGTGTGTGTGTGTGTGTGTGTGTGTGTGTGTGTGTGTGTGTGTGTGTGTGTTTTTATTTTTAGTACCTTTGTGGAAATAAACGTAAGCAACCTGCTGAGCTCAACTAGGCAATGGATAGTTCTTCACGCACTTCTATTCACCAGCCGATTCTAAAGCGATATGGATGGGTCAGAGTTCTAAAAGCTCTAAAAGCTATACAAATGGTGACGAACTTCATGGCGTTCCCAGAAGAATGTATTGCAGGGAAGCAACCCAATACAAAATTGAGCTTTATGGCAACGTTGCAAATCAAACACGCTAATTATAGCAAAGTTATGACATCGGCACAGTGAAAATTTGATTTTATTTACATTGATGAAATATTTCAATTCTTTTCTTTACTATTCGTAGTAGTATATAAATTATCCATTGAACAAAATCCAAAACAGAAATCTATTTACTAAATATTACTATATTTACGGCATTTCACACCCGGTCTCACGTCGGCACCGAAATTTACACGATCGATTGAGCTATGAGAAGACCTGAACCGTATCAATTTTGAACAAAAATGTTGCTTCTTTAGATAGATTTGACATCATGATGACTTAATAAAAAATACACTTCCTACTCAAAACTCTCATTCATCCTGTATTTATTCTTAAAAGAAAAAACACTCAACGGTTATTACAAACATCATCAAACTAAATGGAACTCATTCGACAGAGTAAAAAAACATAGAGGCACAACTTGACAATCCGTTATTAGAACATTTTCCCATGAATCCCCCTCCCCTTGAAATGGGAAACTCAATTTATCGCATCGTTTAATCGAAATTCAACCGACAACAACCCACAACCGAACAGTTATCACAATAATGGTAAACAAACAACGACCCACCGCCGCCGCCGCCGCAATTCATCTCATCTCGTGACTGCGATCATCATCCTCATCTACCGGCGGTGGATTTTCGAGATAAGCTGCTGGAAATTGGATTTGGCTAAATCATTCCTAGCCGACATATCGCACTATTAAACCGTACCAACATCGTGTAACCGCTGCTGTACGAGTTGTTTACGAGCGACGATCGATGCGATACCATACCAGCTGGTAGTTTTACTACAGTTGCACGTGGCCGTACTTAAACAAACTGCGGGTCGGTTCCTTTTGTCTTGGCAGGATCTGATTTCACCCGAACTTGATTAGCATACATACATACGTTCCTCGTCGGTCGGTCGGTGCAGCGCTCCTCATGGCACCCGGAAGTGGTTTCACTGCACGCGCTCATGTAATGCTTTCACTCGGCACTCCAGAACTGTAACTGGAAATGGCCCACAACCGGGTGGTGCGGCGCCTTCTGCTGTTTAGATAAGAATGCGTGCCTTAGGTTACGCATATAATTAAGAAGGTTCCCTATACTCTATGTAGGGTGCTTTTTTTTTATTTATTCATCTGCCAGTCACGTGCGTTGATAAAAAAAACAGCAACGTCTACTGTTTCGACAATTGCACTAGCCCCGGTCAGGTCCTGTTGTCCATTTCGGTAATTACCCGATCGATTAACCGTCGGGACAGAGAAAAATCAAATTTCAATCGCATCAACTTTCACTCTTCGATGTCATTCATCATAATCGAGTTTGTATGACATTGCAGGGGTCATTTTCGCTATGTGCAAATTCGAACCGCATTCACGCAATTCGACCACCAGACAGATTACAGCCGGGCAGTCCGATCCATTGCAAGCGGGGCCAAACCCAGGAGGAACCGGTGTCATCATCGTCCACAACGGCGACGACGACGACGACAACACAGTCGCACAGGGAGTTCTCAAATGACCTCCGGTCAGAACCCATTCATAGCACATCATACAATCTGTTAGATGAATGTGTCATTTGTGCGTTTGATTGTTTTCAGTTTAGGGACGTACACAGGGTTGGGGTTGTTTGGATTGGAGTATTCTATATTGGTCAAAAACAGACCAAATTGAATGCAAAACTACCTAAAATAATTCAACGGAAACACACTGGCATTAGCATTAGCATTGGCGTTTGCACAACTCGAGTTCGAGTTCATTTTGTTTGCCGTTGAGTTTAACCACTCGCCGCAGACGATCAAGGGGCACATCATACGAGACTCGCAGGTGCTCTTGTGGTATGTTATCCCAGGTTTCTGCCAGATGTCGTTTCAGGACTGCCACACCTCAATTTTATTAGAGCAGATTTGGCCTTCCAACATACTCCAGACAGCGAAGTCCATAGGATTAAGGTCCGGTAAACTCACCGGCCACTCCAAGCTTGAAATAAACCCTGGAAAATGTTTCGCCGCCCGCTTATCCTACTATATTATGTATGTACCCTTGCTTGGCGTGCCGCAAGGGCTCAGTGGGGATTCTTGGTCAAGACCCGAATCTAAGAGTCAGTTCCATTGTGGTTATATCACATTATTTAGTAGTTCCACAGTATTGATCATCTGCCGACTGAGTCGAACGTGTGTGCTAAAGGGTGTACGGAATCAAATTGCGACACACACATATTCGGCAAAATTCGCCCGTTCAACCAATCATATTCAAACTTTCAGAGAGTAAAGTAAAACATGTTTTGAATATTTTCCCATGTTTGTTTTATTAAGGTAATCACAATAATCAGGAGTAATCATAAGTAATCATATGTGATGATAACTAATCATTAGTAATCATAAGTAATCATAAATAATCAATGGTAATCAAAAAAGGTAAACAATAAGAAACTGAAGTGAATGACATTCGATTTTACACTTGTTCTATAAGTTATATATAATGGCGGAAGGAATGCGCTATATAGAGCATCCGACGCGCTATACAGCACACTACTTGAGACACTATATATAATTTAAGGACCGATGATGAAATCAATTGTCGCTAGCGACTTATTTCGGTCTTTAACTGAAACGTGACAGTGAACGTAACTGTTATTTTTTAGGCAACAGTGATGTCCATATCCTCAGTGTGGTAGAGAGAGATTTTATTTTTTCCACACACTCTTTCTACCTCAACGAGAGCTCTTCCCTCTTGTTTATATTTACTCCCGTGTTTGTATGCAGGTAGCGCATGTGAGTGGAGAAAAATGATTTTTATTCACACTACATGCGATCTAGAGTGAGAAGAAGAGCTCTCAAATTTACAGAAGCGTATGCAGATAAATTCCCCGACGTGTGCGCCCCAGTGAGCTCACTGGTGTGGGCTCTTCTGCTAATATACAGCAGTGATTGAAAATTCGCTTTGACGCTACATAACAAGGGATGAGAGCAGAATGTTTCTTCCCGCTTCCTTTTTCCGGACATTTTCTGCAACTCCGACGACGTTTTCACTTTCAATTGCACCAGCGAATCACAGAAAGAGCACTGGCGCGTCCTCGCACAAGTGTACGCGGCAGTGATTGCAGGCGAGAGCACGTGAGCGAAGACAGATGAGAGCACGCGAGAGGAATTGTTTAAAAGAGAGAGTGATTCACTCACTAAAAGTAACCCCATCAAACGCGCACAGTTTCACTCTGTCTATTGATCACCGAATAAAAGAGCACTTTGCTTTATCTGCGACGAGTTATGATTGTATCCTCTGTAATAGAATAACATTAGTGCAAAATGCCGTCTCTGTAAGGCAAAACATAATGAAAAAAAATAAACATTTTTAATTTGCACGTATACATTGAAAATTCATAAATTAAGGTTTTTTTTAAATAGGTTTCCAACAGCATTGATTACTTGTCACTTCCTCCAAAATAGCTCTGATTAATCAGTGATTACAAAGATTATTGACAATTACTCATGACTACTTGTGATAATTCGTGATTACTCATGATTACTTGATGATTACTTATGATTACATGCGTGTTTCTTGATTACTTCCCTTACATAAGTTTTTGATCGATTCCGATTGTGTTGGTATCAAATAATAGGTACAAATATTCAGTTTTAAAATACGTTAAAAAAACCGGATTGGGTCATTATGGCCGTCAGAAACTTGCTCCAACTGCAAAAAATCCTTCTGGAGACCCTAATCGAGAGGCTATAAGTACCGTTGAAAAGATATTTACGTTATCTATAAACAGATATTAATATCACGGTTACAAGCATTACCGGTTCCGGCAATCCTGAATATTGGAGAAGAATTTTTTACGCAGATTGAAGAATGCAATTGATACCGATGCTATTACTGCAGATTTTTACATCGAACTTCTGTGAAGTATACAAACACTGCCAGCACTCATTTCCAATGACCACTGATCAAGTCAGGTATTCGTGGCACCGATTCCAGGGTACCCCAAAGGAGGTCAATTTGGCAAGTGATTGACAGCTTATTATTTCTTTGAATGTTATGCAGGTGGTTATTTTAACTTGGAAATTCCCGCGTGGAGACCCGTAATATCGACTATTTCGTTTTGGCATCAAAGCCTTCGACAGCTTTCGACTGCTTAAGATTATTTTAAGTTGGAAATAAACCTTTTTTCCAGTTGGAGCATAATGGCCATAATGACCAAATTTGGTTTTTCTGAAAGAATTTCTAAATTGGATTGTACCTATCATTTGATACCAACAGAATCGGAATCGATCAAAAACTGGATTTTGAGACCAGTTGGATTCGAACACGTATGTATCATCATGAGCAATCATAAGTAATCATCTGTTTTCCCTGAGTTATCACTGAGTAATCAAATAATCACGCAAGTAATCATAAGTAATCATCAAGTTATCATGACTTATCATGAGTAATCACGAATAATTATGAGTAATCATAAGTAATCATTAGCAATCACGATAATCATTGTTATCACTAAGTAATCAGAGTAGTTTTGGGAGAAGTGACAAGTAATCAATGCTGTTGGAAACCACTTGCTCCATTGTGCGAATAGTAGAAAGAGAGGCAAAAGAAAATATCGGAAGAAAGCTAGTGATAGGGGAGGTGAAAAATACCATCATATTGGTAACTGATATTAAAAAAATGAGTACAAAATGCACTGGGAGAACAGTACAAAATGCACTGGTGGGGTATTATGACCCACGTAATAAATACGCTCAAATCTTAGAAACTACAGTTCTAATGGAATGATACCCCAACAAACATCGGTGTTGAATTAGAGCTTGTTCAAACAAATTTGGAGAAGCTATTCAGCTATTCTAGAAAAAACAGCTGAATAGCTTCTCCAAATTTGCTTGAACAAGCTGTAATTAACACCGATGTTTGTTGGGACTCTATCATTTTTTCCATAAAACAGCATAACTCATAATTTTGTAGTATAATCAGGCACATAAAACACCAAAATATGGTCGACATTGAAGAAATTGTCATGATTGTCTTCACAAGTAAATAATAGTGTTGTTTTTATAAGCTCTTACCATGCGTTAATATCCATGGTTTATAATAAATTCACTTAACATACATCGCACACAACAAAACTTCAAGATAGTAACAAAACTTCACTATAATTCCACGTATTTTCTTAATATCTAGACAAAATTATGCAAAATTAAAACTAGGGCAGAACGCACCGTGGCGTTACACGTCTACACGCTTAGAAAAAAATACCAAGTAGAGAAGTGAAGTATGGGAAGCCAACGTTGGGTGTAATCATGTTAACCTACCGTCAGATATTAAAAACTTATACTTGTAAAATTTTACCCAAATATAAGTAATTTGAACCCAATGGTAGGTAAATATAATTAAACCTTGCCGTGGCTTCCCACATTTAACTCCTGCGTTTGGGTATTTTTTCTGAGCGTGTATATAATGAGTTGGCAACATTTGGCAATGTTTTGAAATCTTTATTCCCAGTGGCTGCTTGACTACAAAACAGAGCTAAAACGCAATTTGTTGCAACCTCTTCGCTTTACAACTCTAATGAGTAACTTTTTATAGCCGTGTTTTTACCTATTACAAGAGGAGCATGTTATCTCAATATTGTGGTGTACCATATACCAGTGCTATGGTGCGTCTTATCCCAATGTTGGTGTGCATATTGAGCAATAAAACATTCGTTTTACCCCGATGTCGTCTTGGAAACAAATTGGAAAAGGTTTACAAAAACATGAAAAATCATCGCTTGAAATTCAAGTCACATCTGATCTGCAACAATCATAATGCACCATCCTCAAAAATCACTTCTTTCTAAATTTCAGCTTCCATTTCCTAGAAATTCACGATGTGGCTTAAACGGTGCGTTATGTACCGTCATCCTCTCCTACCACAAAAGTCATCAGTGTTTCTTACTGATTTTATTCTCTTATTATTTTCCGTCGACCTAATTCCTCATATGGCGACATTCACCGACGCCAGGAAGACGACTCCACCACCTGGACCCTACCCTACCTACCTTTATCGACTCATGAATATGAGAGCCGGGACCAACGGTGAGACCACATTTTTTCGCCTCAGAAAAACCACCGACGTCGACTGGGATTGAACCCAGACCCACCGGGGTGCCGAGTAGAAGTCACGCTTACCACTACACCACCGACGCCAGCAGTGCTTCTTACTACCATCGGGCTCATTCTCTAGTAGTTGTGGAAAGTGTAGTAGAATAGAAAAGAGAAGAAAAAGGGACGTAGAGTATATCCGTACCGTTGGCTGCAAGTAAATTACGTGGCGCTTGACTACAAAAGTGAATCGTGAGAAGTGCCTGTGGGGATGCGGACTGATATTGGTATTGGTAAGTTACAACGATCACATCACATTTCATTTACTCTTATTGGATTTTGGTCTAAAGATGACGATGAAGAATTATAGGGACGTGTGGTGGTTCTTAAGGCCTTAGGGTCTGTGGGCCCAAGCGTTTAGATGAATAACCTTGTTTTCCTACACTGAAAAAATAATTCACTTAGCTACTACTGGAAACTCATGTAGATATTCTCCAATACTAAAATAAGTGACTTTTACATGAATATTACATAGAAAAAGCAATTCTACTTGAATGATCATTTACATTTCACGGGACACATAAGATTCACTTGATTTAGCAATGCATTTTTCACTTCCTGAATCACATGAAAGTTAAGAGAATTGCTAGTGGATATTTTCCACTGATTATGGGTGTAATCAAATTCCATTATCACACTTTGTGAGTGGCCCCAATAGCCCCCTGTTGGTTTTAATCGGTTCAAATCGGAAATCGGTACTAAATTTCAAATATTTCACTTGACAGCTTATCGTTAACAAAAAATACGCGGCTGCCACCCATTCCTGTTATCCAAAATTTTAGTGATTTCTCGTGGAATTGCAGTGGACTCCGCGGCTTCCAATAAAACGAGTATCATGTCAACATATTCCTACCCTTTCTGAATCAAAGTTCGACACTTTGATCTTTCCATTAGGAGGAACTGTACGGAAACAAAATAGTGGATGAAGGGTCATAAAAAGGATCTATTGGACTGGTCCCCAGATCTGAACTCTGTGGAAAACATCTTGGGAATCATGGTACTGATTATTGACATGGTATATACACTGTGCGCATTATCTGCATTCAAAACGCCAGAAAATGATCAAAATTTGAAGTGGTTCTATGATTAATTGACAAAAAAAAATCAACAAACAAGCTCTACAGTACACGTTTATAAGCTAAGTGGCAACTTAATAACTGCAATATAATATAAACATGATGAACTCAATAAAACATCAACAGGTCTTTCTGAACTTCTTATATGTTGTTTGATTTTTCCCAAAAACAAAGGTAGTCCTAAGCTTACTGGACAGAATGTAGTTCCCGATAAGGATGTGTACGAGAAAGAATGTTTGCAAAAGCGGTTTCTACCGTTTATCAGAAGCCACGACTCTCCAGCTCTGTTTTGACCTGATTTATCCTCTTGACACTATCTGAAATCCGCCCTGGAATGGTCTAAGGTACAAAATGTAAAATACGTTCCAAAAAAACCCAATCCACCAAACTGTCCAGAACATCGCCCAATAGAGAAGTACTGGGCTCTACACCCAAAAGTTGAAATTGTAGCAAAAAATGCAATTGCAGTTTTTGCAATCATATCTTGAGAAATCCGCATGATTCTGAAGAGGCAATTTTGCCCATCATGATCCACAAAGCTTTATGGTATAAACAAAGCCATGCAAGTGTGTGCAAGCGGTTATCGCTGTGTGCCTAGTGCCTCGATAGTCGCAGCAACCGTTGGGTTTTTGTTCAACAACTGAGACAATGACACAGAACGCCGCTACGCCATTTGCCACTGTTGCTATTCCGCTGTCAAGTGTTCTATTTTTATTTTCACTCGTCATCACACTCCCATCTCCCTCTCATCAAGTCACCATGCGTTTCATGAAATAAATGAAGCCATTTAAGTGTGTGTGACCGACATTTGCCTCATTGTTGTAACGTTGAGTGCCTCGACAGACGAGGCAACTGAAGGGCTTTTATTCCAATCACCTCATCTTGTTGTGGTGACTGGATGGTTACAATGAAGAGCCGTCATGCTGACGGTCGCGGTTCAAATCTCAGAAGCAGATCGTGATCTTTTTTTTTGTGAGCCATTGAATTTACTACTACTTATCAACTGCACAACCTCACGCACACAATGAATTTTTCTAATCGAATTGATGTGTTGCTTTTTTGCCCACGACCAATGTTGCATTTTTTCTCCAAGTTGCGATCCATTACGAGAAATGAAACCAAATCATGTGAAATTGCATTACAATCTTGCTTTTTTATTTTGGGTATACCAGCTTTGGCTCTGCCAGCAACCACGTACTTTATTTTATTAGAATTTAAAGACTATTGATTGAAGAAACTGGACACCTATTTATCAATGGCTTAGGGTTAAAACTTAACAAAAAATTGTGAATTTTTGCTCAGTGTGTAAATACATTGTTTACTTTGGAAAAATCGAAAAAAGAGAAAGCATGACTTTGTTTATACCATAAAAAGCTTTGTGGATCATGATGGGCCAAATTGCCTTTTCAGAATCATGCGAATTTCTCAAGATATGATTGCAAAAACTGCAATTGCAATTTTTGCTACAATTTCAACTTTTGGGTGTAGAGATGGCGGAAGGCTTGGTGGTGTCGGTTCTGAGGTAGTGTTTGAAGGAAGTTTTTGAAGAATTTATTTACCTTGGAACACTTGTGACATGAGACAACGACGTTTTCCGTGAAGTGAAAAGACGTGTTGCAGCTGCGAATTGGGCCTTTTACGCAGACTGCGTAACCAGATTGGGTCCCGCAACTTGCACACGGAAACCAAATTTGAGTTGTATGTATCTCCGATTCCTCCGGTGGCTCTCTGCGCCCACAAAGCGTGGACGTTAAAAAGGCAGACCAGAAGCACATGATGTTTTTGAGCGAAAAATGCTGCGGACAATACTCAGCGGGAGATTGGCCAATGGTGTGTGGCGCACACGTATGACTCACGATTTGTATTATTATAAGCGAATATTATAATGAGCATATAAGTGAGCTGTTTACGTAGTGCGAATGTCAGAAGAAAGAATTGCGACATTAATATTAAGCAAGAAACCAGGTAGAGGTCAGCAACTTCATGGAAGGTCACGAATACGCTGGCTTCTTGCAGTGGATGAGACCCTAGGAACGCTAAACATTCGGGGCAGCTGGAGAAATATCGCCCAATACCAACGAAGATGGAGCTCAACAATACGTCCGGTCTTGGCGTGAAGCTGCGCGGTAACCAACCAATAGTAGATGTCAAACTAAAAGGTGTCCCACAGATTGCATCACAGAACAAAACACTGTAAAAAATTACCTAGTTGACCTTTTCAAACTTTCAGAAAATAAAAAATAACCTATTATTAAGCTCTTTTTCAACTACAATACCATAATCGTACTTTCGCACCTTACGCTTAACTCCACTCATGAGGTTCTGTACAACATGTGGCTGCAGCTTCTGTGATGTGATAGAAAGCCACCACCAGTGCAGGACTTGCCATAGCGTACAGTTCCTTTTTATGGCAAAATCAAACTGTACGTACCTGTAATTTTCACTATTTCGTTGTATGCAGGGCTAAAAACAGGGGTATCTACCTGCCCCGTGAGTAGACGCATTAAAGCGAAACCTACAAAAAGGACAGAGAATCTTCTTGCAGCAAAACGCTCTTATAACACGAACTGAACAGTAAGCAATACACATTAGGATTTCCGTCTGGTTGATTGTTAAAAATAGGGTTAGCAAACTCACTGTAGACTGTCGGAAAATAATTAGACCTTTGCTGATCTTGATCTGACAATTTTCTTCAAGGAAGGCATAGTGGTCATCCATAACTTGGGCTTGATGACCATGAATCTCTCATCCAGCCTACACTTCGTCTGGTACCCTATATTCTCCCCTTACCCTTTGTTATTGAATGTATGTATGTAATGTATGTAATAATATGTGGCTGCAGCTTCTTCTGTACTGAAACCCTCTTTTCCTTCGAGTCTTTCTCAGATTTGACCTGCTTTGGATGCTTTCGTAGTGTCTGCTTCATAATAGCCCAGTGTATTTTTTAGTTCTGGGGCGTTGGGGGGTTCATGTCCTTGGGTACGATAGTGACCCCGTTGGATTCGTACCACAATCCAGGGCAACATTTCAATAAAGGGTGATACGGTCAAAATTTGGCCAAGGGAAAACGCGTGTAAATCGGTGAAATCGTTTATTTAAAAAATCAAATTAAATTCCTTTTTCAAGTACAATTAGTATAAAATTCAGGAAAAATATTCAGTTAGGCTTCCGCTTTTCCAAATCCGAATTGCCGGGCCTTACGCTTGACCCCTGCCATCAGATTTTGTACAGCCACCTTGTCCACCTTCTTCGCCGCAGAAAGCCAGTTTGCCTTGAACTGCTGCTCGTCCTTAGCAGTTTTTTTGGCCTTCTTTAGGTTCCGCTTGACAATAGCCCAGTATTTCTCAATTGGGCGGAGCTCTGGCGTGTTGGGAGAGTTCTTGCCCTTGGGAACCACCTGCACGTTGTTGGCGGCGTACCACTCCATGGCCTTTTTACCGTAATGGCAAGATGCCAAATCCGGCCAAAACAGTACGGAACAACCGTGTTTCTTCAGGAAAGGCAGCAGACGTTTATTCAAACACTCTTTCACGTTAAATTTCTTGGTTGACAGTCCTGGAAGCTATGAAAATGCTGCTTTTCAAGCCACAGGTACAGATGGCTTGCCTAACCAGATATTTCTTTGCGAACTTTGACAGTTTCGTGTGCTTGAAAATATCTGCTACCTTTCCCCTTCGTTTTGCCGTATAAAACTGCTGTCCCGGAAGCTGCTTGTAGTCGGCTTTGACGTAGGTTTCGTCGTCCATTACCACGCAGTCAAACTTCGTCAGCATCGTCGTGTACAGCCTCCGGGATCGCGCTTTGGCCGTCGTATTTTGTTTATCATCGCGATTTGGAGTCACTACCTTCTTGTAAGTCGATAGTCCGGCTCGTTTTTGGCTCGATGCACGGTTGTAGACGATACACCAAGCTTATTTGCGGCATCTCGGAGAGATAGGTTAGGGTTTCGCTTGAAACTACCGGCAACTCTCTTTGTCGTCTCAGCGGCTTTCGGTTTTCGATTTCCCCCGATCCAGACTTCCTGGCTGTCGACAAACGTTCCCCAAACACTTTAATTACATTTGTAACGGTTGATTTGGCAACTTTTAGCGATTTTGCCAACTTTGCGTGCGAGTAGCTCGGATTTTCGCGATGCGCGAGATAAATTTTGATACGCTGCTCTTCTTGCTTGGACGGCATTTTGACAACTGAAGAGTGAATTCCAAAATCAAAATAGGAGCAACATTTTACACACACACCTTCAAAATGAGGGTGTTCGGGTTTTTAAATGCAAAATTGAAAGAAATACGTCAAGTTGATATTGACCAAATTTTGACCGTATCGCCCTTTAGTGGCATGAATCTAGATCCAGCCAAGAGATCTTAGAGCCCTCGTGTTGCTTCAACAGAGGAAGCAGAAGCTTCTGAAGACACTTGTCGAGGTAGATCTCCCCATTTACAGTTCTGGAAGTCACGAACGGAGCACTTTTGCCTTTTGCCACATGAGCAGATTGATAGCCAAATCATGTATTTCTTCATAAAATTTGAAAGTTTCTGCTTCTTTACTTCCTTCGAAACATAAAACTTGTGGCTGAGTGGTAAAAAACAGTATCCCCGGAAATCTTCCTTGTCGTGGCTTTGTCAGCATCTGGGTGTACAGTTTCCGGGCCCGTGACATTCCCACCGTATTTTGCCGTTCTTTACAATTTGAAGCCTTCTACGCTTTGTACATATGCACTCCCTCGCGGTCCTTGGCTCTCTGAACGAAAGACTTGGACAGATTCACCTTTTTGACCACATCCCAGACCGAAGCATTGGGATTCCACTAAAACTCTTTCACGACACGCTTGTTATCCTGATCACTAATAGAATATTCATGCTGGCCGCATTCCCCCTTCTGTTCGATGCTCAGAGTTTCGTAGTAACGATTGATCACACGACTCACCATTGACGCACGATTCCGAGTTGTTTTACGATGACCTGAGTTAAGAATTTTCCTGGTGCTTCCGCAAAATCAATTGCGTAACGTTACTTTTCGGGTGACGCCATTTTTCCAATAATCGAAAAACTGACAACGATAAAAATACCTTTCAAAAAACACTCTAAACTACTTCTACCCAAATTTTAAAGATAAAATACCCAATGCCTGATTTTCTACAGCGTTTTTTTTTCCGTGATGCAATTTGATGTGGGACAACCTTAAGACAACCTCCCCTTCAAAACGGACCCTACGCACTACCATGCTCATTCATCGTTCAACTGCGGTAATCCCGAAATCCGTTAGCCGCCCCATGATGCCAAAATCGCATCGTCCAAAACCATCGTCCAACTGCCATCGCCATCGTCTGTTGCGTTTCGCTTGACTGCGGACGAACCACGGAATGAGCCGCACCGACCACCAACACCAGCTCCGCTGTCACCGATCTGGATCGAAGACCCGGTAATTCGATGAACTCAGATGTCAGGTCCGACGTGAGTGTGTGTCGTGCCCTGTCATATCACTGGCTCGTCCCTGCTCGCGGAACTCGGCCGACGACGTAGGGAACCAAATTAATTTTTGGCGGAAATAGCGATAGGATTAAATTGTCGGGATTTATTTCCACCCTCCTGGATGACTGATTGAGTCTAGACTGCACGATGCGGGATTATTCACGAGTGACAGCCTCGACGACGATGCATTGGTTGGAAAATGTCCCTCCTCCCCATTCATTTGAGTTTCGCACCACTTTCGAACCGTCCTCTCTGCCATCGGGTGTTTTTATTGAGTTTGAAAACTTTTCCTCAACCAATTAATTCCCAAGAGTTTTCAGAAAACAATCTGCCATTCAGCTCAGCTATCATCGAGTGCCACTTCGGGCGTGGAAACGAAGAAACTATTACGAAACTCTTTCGCTCAAATGATCATCGACATCATCGATGGTTGCAAAACAAATTCCCCCTCCGCCCTCGACACCGTTGCATTCTCTCTCGTCCGGGAATGCTCATCGAACCGCGTCAAAGTCCTCATTCCCTGGGCCAGGAGAACCAGGACAAGGCATTATTGTGGGTGAATATTCCCGAGCACGTTTGCGCACCTACCGAAGAAGAGCAAGTAATTAAATGCTGCCAGAAGATGCGGCTCGTTATCAATTCCGAAGATTTTCCAATCCTCCGCCGAACCCCTTTGAACCGCCGCCAACCGGATCCAATTGAAGGACGCCCATTATTCCCTATTATTATTATTCGCTATTATGAGCAATATTAATATTATCATTATTATCATCCCCGACCATCATTTTCAGCCAGCGTCGTCAGCATTGTCGTTTGCTTCCATTGCCGCTCGTTCGGAGGGCGATGGGAGAAAATAAAAGTCTCTGGAATAGAAAGTACATTTTCCAGCGGCGACTTAATCCGACGGATCGGGCCAAACAAAGGACGTGGTTGGTGAAAATTTCGATTGCGAAATGATCGGGGGATGACTTCACAGCGAGAACTTTTCCTCGGCGGTGACAACAATGGCGTTTTGGGGTATGTCTTCACCTTGTTATCTGCAACTACCGATGGAATTTGTTGGGTTGGATGGTGGAAAACTTTCCATTTGCAAATGATCCTAGTTTTGAGTGAAATTTGTGTTAACGAAATAATTTGCCACTTGCAGCTGCACAACGATTAGTGCCACCGATAATGGAAGTTTCTATTTTCGAGTACACCAGTTGAAAGTTTGCGTTTGTCGTCAAACAGAATAGCCTTCGTCTATCGGTGTAACAATGCACAACTTGAACGAGAATGATTCACTCAATCAACAGTTTCATTCCCCCCTCCCAATGCACGCACATTCAACGTCACAACAATCGCCCCCTCGATTATGTTTACCTTTTCATCGGCTCGGCCAAGCGTAACGCAATGAAAAACAATAACATTTACACAGCAAGCCGGTGCCGCCCGTCAACAGGGATGCCAGATATATTTTTTTCAAATGTCTGTGATAAAAATTTGAAATGTCTGGGAGTGTCTATAAAGTTTGTATTTTTTTTTTAAATTAGACTTCTTTCAACGAAAATAGGTTATAAGAGAGCGAGTTATGTCATTATCGCCATTTGTGTGATTATGTAAATATGTCTGCATCTATTTCTTGGATTGTATGCAACCTTACACTATTGTTTCATATTTCAAAAGTGACACTGAAGCTTGAAGCATTCGCATAAAGGGTGTCCACACACAAAATTGATTCGCAATATTTGAGTTTTCATCCGATTGCCATCAAATTTTCAGGGATTGAGAAATAACTATTAAACTTCATTTTACTATTTTACTCGTATTTTATTTACAGTCCATACGCAAATGCCCGCACCTTGGCCTTAACCCAGCCATAAGATTCTGCACAACCTGTGAATCAACCGTTTTTTGCATGTAAGCCCATACTTTCTTCAGTTCCTCGACTGTCTTCACTACCTTAGGACGTTTAAGAAGGTGCTGCTTCATAATCGCCCAGTACTTCTCGATGGGGCGGAGCTCCGGAGTGTTGGGAGGTTTGAACATTTTCGGCACGAAATTGACCTTATTGTCCGCATACCACTTCAGCACGTCCTTGGCGTAGTGGCATGAGGCCAAATCCGGCCAGAAGATTGTTGGGACGTTGTGGGCCTTCAGGAGAGGAAGCAGCCGCTTCTGGAGGCACTCTTTTATGTACACTTGTCCGTTCATCGTGTCCTGGGTCACGAAAGGTGCACTCCGCTTCCCGCACGTGCAGATGGCTTGCCAAACCAGGAATATCTTCGCAAATTTGGACATCTTCTGAGTGCGGACATGCTCCGGAACGCTGAACTTATCCTTGGCCGTGAAAAACAGGTTGCCGGGGATCTGTTTGAAGTCGGCCTTCACATAGGTTTCGTCGTCCATGATGCAGCATTCAACTTTCGTCAGCATGTTGAGGTACATCTTCCTGGCACGGGTTTTGGCGGACTTGTTCTGCTTCTCGTCGCGATTAGTGGCATTTTGTACCTTGAACGTTCGAAGCCCAGCCTTAGTTTGGGCCTTCTGGACAAAACTTCGGCTTAGGTGCAGCTTCTTAGCCACATCCCGAACGGAGGCGTTCGGATTTCGGTTGAAGGCCCCAACTACGCGGTTGTGATTTTTGGTGTTGTACGGAATACTTTTTCCTTCACTTCTGGGCTTCCGATCGGTGGTCAACCGTTCCTCGAACCGCTTAATCACTCGCGACACCGTGGAATTCGCGATTCCCAACGTTTTAGCGATGGAACGATGCGAGAGATCCTTGTTCTCGTGATGAATGCGCAAGATTTTATCACGCACGAGCTGTTCTTTCGACTCCATTTCCGCGAGTTTTGATCACAGGACTTTAAAACTTGCAGGATGTAAATAATGCACTATGATTTTCATTAATTTCTACCCAACGCTTAAAAAGTTAGAGCAATTTCATCGTGGACACCCTTTAATTCTCAGGATTGGTTGAAATTTGTGTTTGAATTCACCATAGAAACATTTCTTGCATTCAAAAAACCCCGCATACCATTTTTGATTCAATTGGCTTGATTAGTCCTCAAGCTATGCAGAAATTTGTGTTTCATTTGTATGTGAGCCGGAAGGGGGAAGCGATCTCAAACAATCATAAGAACCTTCCCCAGCCCCAAAAGTACCTGCATACTTATTTTCACTCCGATCGGTCAGATAGACAGTCAGACAGAAATCCATTTTAATATAAATAAAAATTCTGTTTCCAATAACCCCCACAAGCCAAATGTGGTTTCATTTACTTGAATAGTTCTCGAGCTATGCAGAAAATTGTGTTTCATTTGAATGAGAGACCCCCCCCCTCTTTCAGAGGGCAAAGGGGTCTCAAACCACCATAGAAATATGTCCGACCTTCAAAAACTCCACATGCCAAATTTGATTCCATTTGCTTTATTAGTTCTCGAGTTATGCAGAAAATTGCGTTTCATTTCTATGGGACCCCCCTCATTAAGAGGGCAGAGTGGTCTTAAACCACCATAGGAATATGTCTCTCCTTCAAAAAATTCCACATGCCAAATTTGATTCCATTTGCTTTACTAGTTCTCGAGTTATGCAGAAATTTGTGTTTCATTTGTTTTAGAACCCCCCCCCCCCTCCCCCTTCAGAAGGCGGAAGAGTCTCAATGACCATAAAAACATTTCTTTCCTTCAAAAACCTCCATATGCCAAATTTGGTTCCATTTGCTGGATTAGTTCTCCAGTTATGCAAAAATTTGTGTTTCATTTATATAAGAGATCCGTCCCTCTACTTTTAGAAATAGGAGGGGTCTCAAATCATCATAGAAACATTTCTCTCCTTCAAAAACCTCCATATGCCAAATTTGGTTCCATTTTCTTGATTAGTTCTCGAGTTATGCATAAATTTGTGTTTCACTTGTATGGGAGCCCCCCCCCCCCCCTTCAGAAAAGGGAGGGGTCTCAAATTAGCATTGAAACATTATTCATCTACAAAAACCTCCACATGCCAGATTTGGTTCAATTTGCTTGATTAGTTCTCGAGTTATACCGAATATTGTATTTCATTTGTATAGAGTCCCCCCCCCTTTTAGAGCGAAGAGGAATCTGAAACCATCATAGAAACATTTCTTGCCTTTAAAACCTCACACATGCTAAATTTGGTTTCTTTTGCTTGGGGTCTCAAACCACCGTAGAAACATTTCTTGCCTACAAAACCTCCACATGCCATATTTGGTTCCATTTGTTTGATTAGTTCTTGAGTTATACAGAAAATAGTTTTTCATTTGCATGCAAGCCCCCCTTTCTAAAGGCGGGAGGGGTGTCGAACTATAATAAGATCCTTTCCCGGACCAAAAAACCCCTGCATACAAATTTGCATAGCGGTAGGGATAGTTCTCATGTTTGGTTTAATTTAGTGTTTCGTATGTATGGTAGCCCTCCTTTTCAGAGTGAGGAGAGGTCTGAAAAACATTTCTTGCCTTCAAAAACTCGCCCATACCAATTTTGGTTCCATTTGCTTGATTAGTTCTCGAGTTATGCAGGAATTTGTTTTTCATTTGCATGGGATCCCCCCTTTCTAGAAGCGGGAGGGCGCTCGAACTATCATAAGATGCTTTCCCGGACCCAAAAACCACTGAATACAAATTTGCAAAGCAGTAGGTATAGTTCTCATGTTTGGTTGAAATTTGTTTCATTTGTATGAGAGCCCCTCTTTTTAGAGGGAGGAGGGGCTTTGAACCACCATAAAAACATTTCATGCCTTAAAAAACTCGTCCATTCCCAATTCGGTTACATTTGCTTGATTATTTCTCGAGTTATGCAGAAATTTGGGTTCCATCTGTTTGAGAGCACCCCCTCCCCCCTTCCTCCTCATATGACGGAAGAGTCTCAAATCACCATAGAAACATTTTCCTCCTTCAAACACTTCCACATGCGAAATTTGGTTCCATTACTCATATTAGTTATCGAGTTATGCAAGGATTTGCGTTTCATTTGAATAGGTTCCCCCCCTTTCAGAAAGGGGAGGGGTCTCAAATCAACATAGAATAATTTTTTGTCTTCAAAAACCACCACATACTAAATTTGGTTCCATTTGCTTGATTAGTTCTCGAGTCATGCAGAATATTGTATTTCATTTGTATCGGAGTCCTCCCCCTCCCCCTCTTAGGATGGAAAGAGGTCTCAAACCAACATAGAAACATTTTTCGTCTTAAAAAACCACCACATGCTAAATTTCGTTCCGGTTGCTTTGTTAGTTCCCGAGTTATGCAAAATATTGTGTTTTATTTGTATGGGAGCCACCCCCTTTTATGACGGGGAGGGTTCTCAAGCTACCATAAAAACCTTTTTTGCCTCACACATGTTAAAATTGGTTTCTATTGCTTGATTAGTTCATGAGTTGTGTAGAAATTTGTGTTTCATTTGTATGGGAGCCCCCCTTTCCAGTGAAAGGAGGGATCTCAAACCATCATAAGCTTATTCTCCGGCCCCAAAAATCTCTGCATACAAAGTTTCACGCCGATCGGTTTTTCCGCTCGCGAGTTAAATCGTGACAAAGGAAACCCCAACTCATTTTTATTTATATAGATAACCATTGATGGTGTGTACCATATTTTAATATGGTGTCATCATCACTCATGATCATCGATATCATTATGGTCAAATGAATGATTTTTGTATAGACTGCTTCTTCGGTTAGTCAGTAATTATCTCTTGAATTTCAGGGAAACTCTTCTGATCTTCTGCAAGGCTCTTTGCTATATTCTGGAAAGGCAAAATTCTTCATGAACTTTTTGGCAGTAACTCCTTATTTTCTTCGAAATTCTCATTTAAGAACCCAAGTTTACCTTCCAGAAACATTTGGTAATTTTTTTCCTGAACATTTTACTTTCTAAACTTCTGATAAGTCCTATCCTGAACTACGAGGAAAGTTTCTGTAAAGCTTTGAAAGTACTCTCCAGAATTTCTTGGAAAATCTTCTTAAGTTGTTTGAAGTTTCCTTGTGAACTTCTGAGAAGTTCTTTTCTAAACTGCCGAAATAATCTCTTTTGAACTTCAGGGGAGTATTGTCCTGAACTTCGAGGAAGTTTGTTCCTGAATTTCTGAGAAATTTCTGCTTGAACAACTAAAAATATCCTCCTATACTTCTGGAAAGTTTCTTCTTGATTTTATCAAGAGAATCTACCATAACTTCGTTAACTTCGAGTAGTTCTCATTCTGAGATGCTGGAATGTTTGATTCGGAACTTAAGGAAAGCTCTCTAGCACTTCTGGGTAGTTCCAACTAATCTTTTGGTCTCTTCGCAACTTCTGAGAAGTCTTCTTGTGAACTTCTGAGGGGTTCTTTACTGATTTTTTTTTTTTTAATTCCTTCTTGACCCTACAGATAGTGCCCTCTCTGGTAGGTTTCTTCCTGAAATTCGGGGAAGTTTTTTCCTGAGCTTATTCTTTCCAAACTTTTTACTGATCCCATCCGGAACTGCGAGGAAAATTTTATTCCAACATTTTTAGGAAAATATCCCTTAAATTTGTTCTTGAAGTCTCGTCATAAACTTCTGAACTTCTGAGAAGTTTTCTTTAGAACTTTGGGAAAGTATGTTCCGGAACTTTTGTGAAATTCATGCTCAAATAAGAAGAAAGTACCTCCTGGAAAGTTTCATTATTTTTTCTCTAAAGAATTTTGAGAAACCCTTATTCTGTAATGCAGAATATTCTTCTCCAAGCTTTGAAAAAGCTGCCAAGCACTTCGAAATAGTTCCAACTAACATTTTGAGAAGTTTTTTCCGGAACTTCTGGGATGTTATTTCCTGAACTTGAGAGAAGTTCTTTCCTCAACTTCTATAACGCACCGTCCTGAGGGTTTTTTTCCTGATTTTTTGAGAAATTATAGGTAGTGCCCTTTCTGGTTAGCTCCCGTCTAAATTTTGGGGAAGTGTTTCCTGAAGTTCAATCTTGAAGTTCTGGGAAGAACTCCAAAACGTCTGAAAAATTCCAAAGTTCAGTGAAGTCCTCTCCTCTACATTTCTTCCTGAAGCTCTGATAAGTTCTCTCCTGATTCTTGGGGAAGTTCTGTCGTGAAATTCTTGTAAGTATGATCTTGAACACTACCATAACATTACACTACCTCTGGGCTCATTATGTCTACAGGTGGCCCACCGCTTTCGTTTCTTCAAGGATTTCTACTTTGAATGACACCTACGATATTTTAAAATATTTCAACAAAGCTTCTTACCGTATCTACTATACTGTTCAGATCCTCGTGCGTTTGAAATCCGAACCTCATAGAATACCTTCAATTGAAATTTAAAAAAATATTTCAAATGTCTGTAAAAGTCTGCAACATAAATAAAATGTATGCTAAATGTCTGCATCGTTTAAAAAGTCTGCAATAAAAATGAAAAGTCTGCAAATTTACAGACATGTCTGTGCATATGGCATCCCTGCCCGTCGAGCTAGCGTAAAATCCTAACATTCAGCTTGAAATCCCGAAGTTTATCAGAATCCAACGCGTAAACAGCCACCGCACACGCATACATTTGAATTATAAATATACGCATAATTACGACGGCTAAGCTCCCCTCGCTTTGTCCGATTTACTTCGCCACTGTTTATGCACAAACCGCACGCGACTTTAATTACCGCAAGTACTTTCGCTCGTCGAGCACCGCAAGTCCACCACCGCTGAGACGGGGGGTAGGAAACTGCGAAGGACTTCCCGAGGTGGTTAGTCTTTTTTTTTTTGTTTTGTCGTTGGCGATTAGCAGTAAACGCATTTACTTCAGGTGAAGGCTTTTCCCTTCATTTCCAAGGAAAGTGAGAATGGATAATTACGGCGGGAGAGAGGGTAAATAATTGCGACGCAAGCCTCCCTGCACCGGCTTATCGATGAATGGCCACCAGGAGCGGAAGTAGACGTTGGTTGGCAACAGGAAGAAGTTCAGGATGAAAAACTGAAAATGGGACTGGCACTCGTAACTGTTGCTCGTGTCCTTGTAGTGTTTTTTGTTGTTGTTTTTAGTTGGCTTTTCTTTATGGTCATCGCGAGGCGGGATGATTTATGGTGGGTTTGTTGAAGTTTTTGCATTTGTTTGTGGACATTGTATAACATATTATTTGAGTTACATGTCAGGTTTTGTCAATGATTCAAAACATCCTTTAATTCCAAATAATGTTTTAACATTCAGGAGACTATAGAGCGCTGTTAGTTTGATTTAAAAACAAGATGGTCTTACAATCTTACAATTAAGATCAATTAAATAGAAAAATATTCCAAACCCTGACAAGCGTCCTTATGACAGTAAAGCGGGACCTTGAACATAGCCGTTGTTGGGATGTTCTACAACTTCTCCTTTGCATGTTCGGTCAACTGCGTCTGGGATTAGGTCACAATATTGATGGAATAGATTCACGGGTGCTTCCGATTAAAGGCGTTCTCATTTGGCAGGAAGATGGTAATGTTAATCTCCCCACATGGATGTCCCGAGGAAGAAAAACAGCGGCTTAATCATTGTTGACTTCAATGCTGCCCTGGGATGCATAGTTGACGTAACCACCATCAGTATGGTTTTTGAGAAAACGCGTTTTTTTTGGGTTTAAGCTAAAATGCAATGTATACCAACAATTATGGCCAAATGTTATGTCCATTTGATGAAGTTTTACTAATAAAAGTAGGCCAGCAAGATAATTAGAATAGTTTCATTTTTTATCATCTTTAAACGCATACGCCAACTTATGCAGAATAAACAGGCATATTACTAAACGTGTATTCTCATAGTTTGGCGTAAAAACCAACTGTGTTCTAAATAAAATGTCGTTCATTAGGCTCTCGCCAATTGGCTTCACGAATACCAACGAAAAGTTTCAACCAGAAAAGCTCCTATTTGATTTTGACGATATCTACCATCGGACTTATGTCTGACTCTTTCAAAGAGCGTCAGTGCAATATTGTTGCAGTTATAGTTTCTACTGTAAGGTGTTGAGAGACCTGAACACAAAATTTACCCAACTGGGGCATGAAGAGTGCGAACGTTGTCAAGCCCATCGTGTTCACGAAGAGCAGACAGGGCACTCTGCTAAAGCTGATGATAATGATCAGGGAGTATCAACAACGAACGAAGTTCAATGCGAGTTGTGTTTGAGTTGAAAGGATCACATATCACGAGCAATTGCTGGGCGAGATGAATATGATAGTGATCGGTCAAATGTGAAAATCAACAAGTTTTGATCTGCAAAAGGTAACCTTTTTTGCATATCAGTCGTTGTGAATAACTTATATCTCATTTTATGACTGTAGGTGGACCAGCTTCCAAGAATGGAATCATTCAAAGAAGTTATTTTTTGCAAAAGAATCGTCGCATTCAACGAAACATTTGCTCCCCTTGAAGCCTCTCTAAATGTACCCGCTTATTGTACCTTTTTGTGGAACGATGTGATGTGGACCTTTCTTTCTCCCATGAATGGTTCATTAGAGTAGATGGTCATACAATGACATGACCTAGCTACATCTATCATAAATCAGCTATCTCCAATGAATCGTTAACATGAGATTAGGCCCTCCCACCAGCGCCCAGGTACAAAATCCAGCCATGGAGAGGGATTCTAACATCCCTCTGCGTGAATGCATTCAAATACTCCTCAATCTGAAGAAAACTATTTTTGTAGAAAGTTTGGACGCCATCTCATGAGGAACTTTAAAACAAACACTTCTTCAGTGGAATTATGCAAGTTATATTTGGAGAACTGCAAGAATTCTTTTGCAGACATCCTTTATAAAATTTAAAAAAAAATCTACAAAAACCCCTTGCGGAGTTTTTAAAGTTAAGAATTTAATCCATGAGATTATGGAAATACATTTTCATAGATTTCTTCAACAATTCAAGATTTGTTTAAAGAATGACCTTATGAATAATCTTATGGTTTTTGTGAAGCTCATTCAAGTGTCTTCTAGCCATTCCTTGAGAATCACAAAACATCATAGATACCTCCTAAAATGTCATCGCCAGTAAATAGCAATTTCTCAACGAATGTCTGAGCACTTTTCATAGAATCTGTAGGAAATTCTCTAAAACTTTCTCAAAAAAAATTATGTAGCAACCATTTGGGAGCACACACACAAACTGATTTGTCATTTTGTTTTCTTTTTTTATATGGTTCTGATACAGCACACTGAAAATAAAATTGTTAAGAACTTGGATCCTAAAATGGACTAATTTCTTATATATGAGGTTTTTGGAAGCCAAGCAATTTCCAAATATCTCAAAAATCCTGGTTTATCTTGAAAATCTGTAATTTTCAAATAGAGATATCTGTAGGAAAAAAATGAAAAAAAAATCTGTGTCAATCAAGATAAATCTGTGCATATGACAACACTGCGTACGGGTAAAGTGAATGGCCAATACAATAGAGAACATACCTCTGCAGAGGGTTTCTGATAAGGAGTGTATCGAAAAGTAGTTATAAACTTCCAAATAATAAAATAGGCATGAAAACATGGTTAAAATTAACATACTATTTCAGTTTATTATAGCTTAACATGTTTACAAAAGATCCAAACGGAAAAACTAGTCATCATGTTCATTTCTGTAGAATGCCCGTACCTTTGATTTGACACCTGCCATCAAATTCTGCACAGTGACCTTTGCGCACTTCCTGGATGCCGCTGCCCAATTTTTCTTAAAATCGGTCATGTTTTGGGACACTGTAAAATCCTTCTTAAATATACGCTTGACTATTGCCCAATAGCGTTCGATCGGTCGCAACTGGGGACAGTTTGGTGGGTTGATGTCTTTTTCTACGAACTTGATGTTATTCTCCGTCAGCCACTGTAGAGTGGATTTGGCGTAATGTGCCGATGCCAAATCTGGCCAGAAGAGAGGAGGGGACTGGTGCTTTCTATACAATGGTAGCAACCTGTTCTTCAAACATTCCTTTTGATAAATCTCAGCATTTATAGTTCCTTTTGTATAGAAAATTGAAGAACGCAAGCCAAATGTGCAAATAGCTTGCCAAATGAGCACCTTCTGACCGAATTTCTCCATCGCAACAGTCGTATCTGCGGTTGGCACACGTTCCCCAACAGATTTAGTATAAAACTGCGGCCCCGGTAGCGTTCTTGAATCTTCTTTAACGTATGTTTCGTCATCCATCAAAATGCACTGGTCGACATTGTCCAAAATGCAGCTGTACAGCTTTCGAGCCCTGGTTTTGGCACGAGACTTTTGTTCCGGAGTTTGTTTGGGCACTTTCTGCTTTTTGTACGTCTTCAAGTCATTCCTGCGCTTGATTCGTTGAATCATTCCGATGCTGGTCCTGAACTTCTTGGCTAGATCGCGAGTAGAGGCAGATTTGTTCCGTTGAATATAATCCACAACTTTTTGGTCCAAATCGGGGTTGCTGGAGCCGGGTTTCCGGCCACTTCTTGGTAAATCCTTGAGGAGCACTCCTTACCAAACTTTTCGATGATGCGTTTTACACTTGCCGGGTGAACATTTACTCTTTTCGCAATCTGGTTGTAAGTAACACCCTTTTCGGTGCACCAAGTGTGCAGAATTTTCTTTTTAGTCTCAAATTCAATTCGCGACATTTTGAATACAACTTTATCAACGGAAATGAATGAACCGAATAATCATTTTTGACATGTAAACAAAGCAAATGGCGCTTACACGCTAAAAATATATACAGTAGTTTATGCGTAATAACGCATCGAATGTTTATAACTACTTTTCGATACACTCCTTACTGTGAGATGACGAATTTGACGTGAATTCTGTCGGTAAAACAGGGTCGGGTTTAGTGCTTCCACATAACGAAGAGTGGTGGCAACCAAATAGACTGGCGATAATTGCGATCGGTTGATTGCTGGTCGGAAACATAGCATATGTTGACGGATGCTATGGGACATGGTGGCAACGGCACGTGTCAGTCGCCCACGTGTGAAAAAATGTCTTCTCTGATTCTCGAGAGCCAGACAAAACGCACTTTAACACTACTGTGTGACAGTGCGGCGAAAAATTCCTCGACCAAGACTCTGCGCCTGTTGACCAAGACTCTGCTGTTCAACAAAGGTTAGGTAAATTAATGTTCCGTATTCGATAGCAGCTCTTTTTGTACTACCTACTTTACTATTTGTTGCGTTCCAATTCTTACAGAACAATTATTTTAAAATAAACTCAAATCAAAATAACTTCCACCACATTATCACCACGTTCCTCATCACTTGAAAAAATATATCAAAGGACACTCATTAGGCGCGTTCTGCTTACCCACCGCTCTGCAAATGAAATGGCAGAGAAACCCATGCCATGCCATGTGGCTGCTTTAATGCACTTTCGCGTATAGCTACGTTTTGCGTGAAACGGCGTTAGTCATAATCAGCGCGCCATCTATTTTTTGAGGCTCGCAACAAATTATTAGGGTGTAGCTTACGAAATTACTTCGTCCTGCAATAATTGAGATTCAAATAAACTGATTACAAATTTTCTGGTTCTATTTTATTTTTATTTGCCAAATAAATGAAGTGAAAAAAAAACATTGAAAAATTCATGGATGGTTACAAAATGACTCGGAGAGGTGAGTTAGAAGCTTGTGAAAACTGGACGTCGGTCGCCCAATCCTTACTGCAATTCTACTTACCATTTGAAGCCCACCCAGGTTACCAATAAGCATTAGCATATGCAGTAAATCAACCCAAAATCTGCAATTCAGATGCTACAAGCATAATATCAGCATTATATCAGCATCTTGAAAGCTATCGGTTGTAAAGCTGCATTTTAAATGCTATTTGAATGCTTGTAGCCTGTAATAAGTTTTTCGAGGGCAAAATAGCATTAATGAAGCATTATCATAGCATTGCAGTAAAGCAGAAGTATATTGGCCCAAAAGTGGCATTTATGTTGCATTTACGGTGACTTAAATGCCAGATAGGCTGCCGTAAAGACGCATTGGAACTGCTTGTTGGTTACCTGGGCACTATTCATTTTCGAAAAATCAATATGTTATATTTTGCAACTGGCTGGGTGAAATGGGTGAAATGAATGACAGAAATGGGTTCTCTGCCGGAAAATTGGTACGCCTTACTACCACTGCTTTATCATTTACGTCTTTGGTTCCACGATAAGAACATGAAACACAAACATCTCTCCCTATTTTTATAGCACTCAACTCGACTAACCCTAACTAATTTCATCTTCAAATTATACAATATCCATTGCACAATGCACTGAGTTCGAATAAAATCCACGAAAAAAAAAAATGTTCGTACTGAAAAAACAACATGGTACTGCAATTCGACTATGACAATGAATCAGCGTGACCTACTTAGATCTCACAAAAAGGTATGTCATCTGAGCGTTCCAAATCCAAACAAACAGGTTGTATTGTGTTTTACTAACACCATTGATTTGATCCGTTTACAAAAGTTGAAGCTTAGATCTAAGCTTCCGAATGCTTCATGTTGAATTTCATGTTATTTTGCTCGTAAAAATAATTCAATTGTCAATCCATATGCCAAGAATGCGGGAGCCTTTCGAACTTTAAATGATTCTAGAATCAGCTAAAATTCAAACAAGTTTCTCTTCAACATGTTTTTTTTCTATTACGACAACACTTTTCGATGACGTTAAGTTCCAGTAATTTTTCCTGATTATTTCTTTGCAATGTATCAAGATATCATAGACGCTGCTCCTGTCAATGTCAATATAAGCAGCTCAATTCACCCACCCAATTTGTAGGCAAACTGAGTCCACCAAATCGTACACAACCGTCTTTCAACCAGTACTTGGCACCTTTTCAAACTGTAAACTGCGGGAGTAATGATTCGACAGGACAAAACAAAAAAATAGGATTGGATGGTGCTGTTGCCTTTACTCATCAACTCGCCTATGATTGAAACTGCTCAAAATTATTTTGAAGTACCTTGAGCCTGGGCATACTTATATGTCAGCGGATTCCTTTCATGCATCGGTTGAGCATTATGCTCTTGATCGATCCTATGCCGTGATATCCGGTCTTCCTCCAGTCGTTGTCGTTCAGGGTCAGATATGCCCCGTCGTCCATCATCACAACTCTTTGATTTTCAGTCCATGTTTCTAGGCCAGCGACTGGTTTCCCTAGCAAAGGAAAATAACAAGCTGATATCATATTAGTAACAAGTTCTGTTATCCCAGTTATCGTTTTGTTTTCCGCTGTTATCACATAACAAATTTAGTTATCACTATTTGCAAATTTTGTTATCATATGTTATCATTATGAACACATTATTTATTATGAATGTTATTAGCTAAATTGTAAGACTATGAATATAGCATATTTGAACAAGAAATTTTGCTTTTAATCAAAAAATTTTTTCAGCTATCGGCATGAGAATTTGATTTCAAATTGATAACAGAATTTAATACTTTTTCAATAAATTTGCTTACAATAATAGGATTTGTTATCAAGTTGTTCGCAGTGATAACAAAATAAGCTATTATTATGATATTCAACGAGTATTTTTTTGTTATTCATTCTGTTATTTTAGCTGTTTATTCAGCCTGAATGATAACATATTCAGTGATCAAAAAATGATAACCTGGTAATAGAACTTGTTATCAATTTGGTATTATCCTTTGTTCGGGTTTCGTCTCAATACGTGAATGCAATAATAGGTAATGGCATATAATAAATACTGAATGCAATAATAGAATGAAAATTGCGTTTCATTCCACGTTTAGCTTCTGTCGCGAACGGTCGTGTTTGCAAATCAATCGTCGAGAGTGGTGTTGTGAGTTCGGCCTATTGTTTCCTCCGTTGGACGGTCTTTTATCAGGATAAGTACCATTGTTCGCTTCCTATTGTGTTTATACAGTGTAAAGATCAGGTGGACCCTCGGTCATTGCGGCTATGAACTCTGATGTCAAAAAAGATTTGACTGTTCCAAAAAACAAGGTAGAGATAGACGGGGTCATGGAAGACCCTCGTTGAGCGTGCTATACCATATTAGAAAATGGCGTTGGCAAATTCCGAAACCCAAATGCTCCCTCGGTGAATATTCTGCTCTTCCTGACTACCTCGAAATCAATCAAGCGTTGATCCCGGTCCGCCTATACGTCCCGAAAGTCTTGGTTTGCACAAACTGTAAACGGTACAGCCACTCAGCCAAGATGTGCGATAATAAGGCACGATGCGGTAAGTGCGCTGAGAATCCATGACAAATCAACTTGTACTTTCGTTTCGTCGTAGCCTCTGTGTACTCGATGTAATGCACAACATGACCCGTCCCCAAAGAGTTGCCCCTTCCGAACGAAGATCCCAGTGAGAATGGGAACTACAGCTATAACCATGTCTTCCCAAAACGAAAGAAAAAGACAGGAAAGGCAGAACGACACTCGTTCTGATCAATCTTTTTTGTCGATACCACAGTTGATTCGTATGATGTGCTCAGTACTCCATGTTTCCAACACGGTGATGTTTGTTTTTGAAAGTGTGATGCACCTGTTCAGTTAATTCTGGGAAAAAATTATCACTCACGTGCCCCTCCTTGCGTTCGTTTCTGCTAATGATGCCTAATGCTATGTCTAATCAAATAAGCCTGCCTCAGTGGAACGCACATAGTATTCTAACTAAAATAGCAAACCTCAGATCCTTAATCAATCTTAATCAAGTTCAAGTATTAGCTATATCGGAGACATGGCTAACAGAAGACAAAAAATTGTACGTACCTCAGTTTAACATAATCAGAATCGACAGAGATCAGCCTTACGGAGGAGTCTTGTTAGGTTTTAAACACGGGACTGAATTCAACCAGATTGAGATAGAACACTTCTCTCTTGAGCGATTCCACGAACAAGTGGGAATTTTTTTTATTTTTTGATTTGCATGAAACCTTGCATACAAGTTTTTTGGGAAGAAAAACGCCGTTTTGCATACTTGGTTCGCCATTTTGAATCTAGCCTTACTTATGAGAAGGGCCTATGAAAAATGCACATGATATCTTCAAAAATTGTATCTCGGAAACGGTTTGTCCGATTGGTTTCGCGCCTTCGGCGAAGTTTAAGACAAATTGTTGGTGCTATATGGAGAAAATATGCACGGTAAAAAAAGTTTGGTTTTTGTGTTTTGAATTAAAATATAGATTTTCCCTTAAAAGTTACATGTCAATAATTTTTTAATTATTCTTATGTTATAGCTGACTGAAAATACTATCTAGTGCACAGTGGGTTCTTCTGGAGAAAAAATAGGTTACAATGAAAAAAAACATTACAATTTTCAAAAAAGCTATTAAGAAAAGTCAAAAAAGTTTGTCATTCTAATTTTATGAAAGAACATCAAATTTGCAAGAAAAAGTACTTCGGTAACATTTTTTAAGATGCACCGTTTAGGAGATATTACTGATTTAATATTGATTTTTTTGATAACTTAATAAGTTTTGGCCTTTTCGGATGTATTTCGTGTTTTGTCAGTTTCAAAAGTATTTTTTCGGAAAGATTGGAAAATTTTAAGTTAAAATGACACTAACAACTTAAATATTCGAGTGAAATTCTCTGCCTGAAAAGTATTTTTGAAAAACAAGTTACAAAATCCCACTATCAGGAACAATGATTTCTTCAAGTGATTTTTGGTGCGTTGTGCTGAAAACGATGCTAACAAGTATTAGATACAGGTAATTAGATACCAGTTAGCTGTACTACGTACAGTTGCTGATTGTAAACATGGTCAATCTTCTTCAATAACAATATACCTATGTCAGCAAATCTACCTCGCTCCAACTCTCCAAACTCGTACCTGAAGGTTCGACGATACCTGAGCGTTCAACTCCACCTATCTTCCAACAGTCTTTACCCAGTATTCTATGATTTCTACCCGTGAGCTGTATAATAATGTCTGACTCGGTTCTGAATTAATCCAGTATCTACCAAACAGTAAATGCAGAAAGGTTGCTAGCAGCATAGTGATTATAGTAATTTCAGCTCATAATCCTGTGTTTTTGAACGAGATCTAGTGTTGTTTGATAACATAATAATCAGAAGGAAGTGTACACGTTTTGGTGCAAAGGTAGTTTCGCCCATTCAAAGACATTCAGTGTTCGAAAGAGCTGCGATATCTCACGGATGGTATCATCCAAAAACTAAAATCAATTGTATTTTCCAAGGTATCCACACTCAACACCAAGGATTTTCGTATTTGTTCGTCTTGCCGTCTACATATTGATTCAAGAGCTACCACACCCAAAACGAAGAACAAAGCGTAGCCGGCGCAGCTCAGGATGCCAACTGTTCAGACCATACCTGATGTACCTGATTCACAAAGCTGTGAACGTTTGGTCACGATACCATCAGTGTCAACGCTAAGCACAATTCAATCAAATGAAGACTTCACGATGCCTGTAGACGTCGAAATATTCAACCGAGGAATAGCAGCTATTCGTGTTTCGCCTATAGATTTAGGTAAGGTTAAAAATTTATTTATTTATTTATTTATTTATTTAATTTAGTTCATCGGACTTATTGTCTACATGACACAAACTTAAAACTAAATAAAACGGGCATTGCAAACACGAGCCAAAAAGTGAGCTGAAGATTCGCCAAATTCAAACAATTCTTCGACAGTCGTAAACGCTTCGCATCATAGCTGTTAGAGGTTCGTTGTTTCCAAACGCTGTTCGATGGAATCAGGGTTTGGAAGAGTACCACTCCGTAATGCTCTCGGAGGAACTCTGGATGTTCAGTTGAGAGAGAAGCCTCGAGCAGTCGACCTCTCCATTAAGAAGTTTAGCAACAAAAACCGCTTGTTGATTTTTTCGTCGGCGTTCCAAAGTATGCAATTGCAGCAGATTGCAGCGATCTGAATACGGCGGGAGATTTTGCGGATCACGCCATGGTAGATTACGCAATGCCATCCGGATAAACCTGCGCTGTAATGTTCTATCCTCGAGCTCCAAGTCAATTGATAAGGAAGCCAGACCAAGGCGGCATTTTCCAGGATCGGTCGTACAAGTGAGCAATAGAGAGCTTTCAGGCAGTACGGGTCAGTGAAGTCTCTTGAGATTTTTGACACAAACCTCTAGCTGGCGATTAGCGCCTAGAAATCACAGCAGAGCGGTGGAGGTTAAACGATAATTATGATCCAGTAGAACACCTAAATCGCTGAACTGGTCGGTTCTGTGAGGACAACGCCATTGATGGTATGGTCGAAAGCAATCGGCTGCTTGATGCGGTAATACGACATTACCATACACTTTGGAATGCTGATCATAAGTTTATTCCGACGGCACCAATCAGTGAATCGATCCAATAATGATTGAAGACGAGTACAATCCTCGGCAGTCCGTACACAAAAACGGCTTTAAGTCATCGGCATGCGCGAAGCCTGCAGTCATCTCTAGTAGAGAGCAATACGTCGTTGAAGTGATAAAACAAACAGCAGCGGTCCAAGGTTGCTTCCCTGTGGAACGCCTGACGAGTTCGTAAAGCAAGGAAGTGCTTGTCAAGTTTCACTCGCAGAGCCCTGCATTGCATGCTGAGCAGCCATGATGTCGATCTTCTCCGATGTGCCGAGTTTGAAAGCTTCGCCAGCAGAATTTCATGGTTGATTGCATCAAACGCTGCTTTAAATCAGTATGGACGACGTCTACGTGTGCTCTTTCCAATTGATCAAAACAGGTCGTGGTGAAATCTAGAGATTGCGGTAACTGAACGTCCAGGCATGAAACCATGTTGGTCATGAGATGTAGCATTTGGTGCGCTCGAAATGAAACCACTCACTATTATCTCAAACAATTTGAGGCAGCTGACAGATTAGTGATCCCCGGTAGTTTGTAACGTCACGTTGTCTCCTCTTGTGTACCAGAACCATCAAACTCTTCCAGACTGCGGAAATTTCGATTCGGCAAAGATTTGTTGAAGATCCTGCAGAGCGGCTCGACAGAAGCTCCATTGGTGCGACAATACACTGAAGACGGAATACCATCTGGTCCAGGCGAGAATGTACATTTTATTTTCTTGATGGCGTATTTACCATCAAGGGCGTTATCTCAAAAATATCCACGTCTACAAGGTTCAATGGAACGTCCAAAACAGCGGAGTTAAGTTCACTCGGGTTAATACTTTCCGCAGCAAACACTGACGAAAAATGAGTAGCAAAAATTTCACATTTTCCTTACTTATGGACGTTTCAATATCATTCAAAAACACGCTAGCTGGCGTAGTCGTATTTTCCTCTTTGAATTTACATAACTCCAAAAACTCTGGGGTTTCGCCTTAAGTGAGTTGTACCCGTAAAACGTAAGATTTGTAGAGTGACGAGTTAAGTTTACGGTACTCATTACATGCCAAGTGAAACTACGCTTATTTGCCAGGGAACGGTATCGCCGGGTTTACGCTGTGAAGCATTTCGTGTTCGTTTTAGTTTTCTTAGCAAAGCAGAGCTCCATGGAGGAGAAACAGCGGGACGACGATAGGAACATTCGTGTCTATCCAGTCATTTAGTACAGCGCACAAGCATTTCAGCCATTTCATCGGCATTTAGTCCAGCAAGAGCATTCCAGTCAATGACAGAAAGAAAATCCCAAAGAGCATCGAAGTCAATTTTGTTATAGTCTAACGCCCGCACAACATTCTCATTCACCCGATGCGATGGTACATCGTCGTCAACTAAAGATGGTGACACAGACAGCCAGTGGCGGGTGATGATGGTCAATCGGTAAGAGTGGTGAAACAGAACTCGAGATTTCAACAGGAAGATCCATTGGGCTAAAGAACAAATCGAGAATGCGTCCTGGGTGGTTGTGCACGAGATTTCTTTGATGCATGTTGAAGAAATCCATACCGTCAATCAAGATCGTGCTAGCCCTCGATGAAGATATAGAGTTCACGGGTTGAATCTGGCCATCAGAAAATTCCAGGTCACTCAGGTTGATTATAGTCACCGCATACCAGTAGACAATCGTTGTCAGAGCCTCTGTTGACTAGCTCATGGATCGAATCAATGTGCCCGGTCAGTATACTGAGATCCTTACTTTTGTTTGGAGGAACATAAATGGCACAAAGCAAAAGTCGTTTGGAACCAATCTTCATCGATACACATACCTGTTCTAACGTTTCTCCGCTGGACACTTCAACACTGCTACTGATAAACCGATGATGCACAGCAATAGAACTCCTCCGAAACGACATTTACTGCTGTTCATTCGGCTTCGGTCACATCGGTATACGTTAAAATTGTTCCCAAAAGCTGCGTTGAATTGATTGCGTCGTCGAGCCCCGTCTCAATTAAAACGATAACGTCAAAATTGCAATCCATGATATTGCAGTAAAACCTCGTCGATCTTGGTCCGCAGCCCACGGACGTTTTGGTAGTAAACCCATAAACTACTATGTTCGGTGCGTCCAGGTGTTCTTCTCTCAAGCTGTGATTGTTGAGGTGCGTCAGGAATCGGTGTAAAATTTCTGAAACGGTGGGCGAATCAGGTCTTGGCGGACAAATGGCACATTCGTACTGCCTGTGTTCACGGTTTGGAGACCTTCCCCACACCCACACGTAGGGTCGGGACGGCTGTTGGTCGCTGGCTGGAATGACTCGACTACGGTGGGGGTTGAGGGCTTCCACAGTGCTATGTTCGGTGCGTCCCGGTCTACAAACGTGTGATGTACTGTAGTTTATTGCTTCATGCTCACTGAAGGCGGTGTCCTGGATGTTGGCGTCAAACAAACTGCTGACGGTTTCCGAAAATTTTGGGCAGAGTTGTCCTCAAATTCGCAGAACATGATTCCTTCCGGCCACGTCGATGGATTCAGTGCGTTTGTCTTCAGTGATGGGTCCAGTCCGACTTTGAATGATACAGAGGTCAATGCTGCTGGTGTCAGTTCGCTTGGCAACCAGTTTAATCAACCTCGGATCCTGGTAGTGTCAAGGTTTGACTCTCACCATTGCCAAAACTTCCTCATTTGTAACATCCGGCCGTATGCGAGACAGGTAGAGCCAAAATTTGTGCACTGGCTTTGCGCAGACTGGAACAGACTTCACACTGCTGTCTAGCTGCTTCGAACCAGATTGACATTCGGTTACTTTATTTGCCAAATCAGGTCCACGAAGTCGTTTGGCAGCTCGGATAGGACCGATCTGGGGCCAGTTTTTAATCGATGGTGATTGAATACAAGGCACGGGCTTTTGCGACAACTGCTTTATTTCGGTGTGCAGATTGCTTATAGCCTCTGTGAGAGACACTAGCGGTGATTTTTCGTCGGCCACTTTGCAATCGAACGGAGATGTGAATTTCGAACAGCTCAGCACATTTGTCACGCATCCAGAACAAATTCTTGCGGTGAGGCGAGAAATATCCCAGAAGAGCCTGAGACACATTCGCGCATGTCGTGTGAAACATGCAACCACAATATCCACGGCAAGAAACGAATTCAATGCCAGCGATCGATTCGCAGCACTTGGCGCAATTTTTTTTTTCTCCGTTCATCGTCACACACGTTGTTTCGGGAAATCGCCTTTGGGTATGCACACACCGCAGTACCGCAAGAAACAGCACAACGGGGACGGATTTGGCTCAATGTGAACGACAATAGGCTTGTTATTGGCCAGCAGACAATGGGTTGCGGAGCGATCAAAATGCGATGACGCAGCAAACGACACAACACATGCAAATTAAAACCCGAATTAAATACGTGAATTGGCACCAGACAAACAAAATATGTTTCGTAGGAACGGATGGTACAATAATAAATTAAGCGCCACTAAACACGACAAAATAAAACCAATTTAACACGGGTAAAACACGAGTTACTTGGACAACTACGACACACAATGAAGTTACTTCATCAACGATTTCAACTGAACTTATCTTTAAAACTTTAAAAGCCATGTTCACTATCCTGAAAAAAAGTGCGCTGAAATCGTCGAAGGTGTACGAAGAAATCTTTTTAATTTTGACGCTAAAACAGAAAAAGCAAACGAGTTTGATGAAGTCATAGAAAATATGAAAATGAAATTTTTAAATTCAGCCACAAGGCAAGAAAAACTATTAATTTTATCATTGTTACCAAAATCATGGTCAATACAAAAAATTGTAGACGAATTTGAAACGAGTAGAAATATGGCATCAGATGCAAGAAAGGAAAGAGATAATGTATTTGATTCATCTCAAGGTTCAAGCTCTGGAAAAGCTTTGAGTAATGAAACAAAAGAACTGGTTTTGAATTTTTTGAGGACGATGATATAAGCCGTGCAATGAAAGGCCAAAGAGATTTTGTTAGCGTAAAGACAGGAAATAAGAGATTAGCTGTTCAGAAAAGATTGTTAATGATGACATTGAGAGAAGCTTTTAATCGCTTTAATGAAATGTACGTCAATGTAAAAATAGGGTTTTCATCATTTGCAAGCCTCCGGCCAAAGCAATGTAAACTATTGACTATCACAGGAACACATAATGTTTGCGTTTGCACTACGCATGAAAATGTCAATTTAATTCTACATAGCTTAAAAAATACAATGTCTTGAATGATCTAAAAACATTAACGAATAGATTACTTTGCGAAAATAAGACAACTCATTGCCATCTACGAAGATGTAAAACTGCCCAGATACTCAGTTTTAGAAGACAAACTGGAAGAAAACTTTGTTGAAAAGCTTTCATTCGAACAATGGGTTACCACTGACAGGTGTGATTTAGAAACTATTGTTAAGCAAATCGATGAGTTTGTTTCATTTTTCAGCTCAAAATTAGAAAGTTTGATTCCGCATGATTTTGTAAAACCGAACAATCCAATTTTTTGAAAACTACAAAACAAAACTTGCAAGATGGTGAATTTTTAGCTATTTGTGACTTTTCTGAAAATTACAGCTTCATTTTGCAGGATGAAGTTCAATCACACCATTGGAACGTGCAACAGGCCACAATCCATCCTTTCGTAATATATTATACTGAAAATATGCAAATTAAACATTTTAGCTTCATTATAATTTCTGAAGAACTAAGACATGATTCAGTCGCTGTTAATTTGTTTATTGATAAAATGATAAACTTTTTACAAATTGATCAAAATAAAAACATAAAAAAAATTATTTTATGTCAGATGGTGCTGCTTCACAGTATAAAAACCGAAAAAATTTTCTAGCCTTTGTAAATTTAAGTCAAAGTATGGTATTGACGCTGAATGGCATTCTTCGCAACATCGCACGAAACAGGTCGCATGCATGCTATTGGAGGTACGATAAAACGCATAGCTACCAGAGCAAGTTTAGCCAAAGAACGCAGAATACGAACACCGATAAAGACTGCAAGAGAGTTGTTTAATTGGGCAAACAAACGAAAAGAAGAAGAACTTACAATGTTGTCATTTTGTTATTCTACTACAGAAGAATACGAAAATATGTCTTTGCAGCTAAATAATCAATATAATAATGCAAAAGCAATTCAAGGAACTCAAAATTTCACTCATTTCTTCCTCTATCAGAAAAATACAATAAAGGCAAAGCTTTATTCAAACTGTCCTGACAATGATGCCAAAATATTCGATATTGTTAAGAAAGTTGTGTAAACAATAATTTTATAAAAATACAGGAATAAAAATAAACTGATGATATCCAATCATATAATGTTATTTTTTATTGCGCACAATCACCATCCCTGAAAAATAAGCTTAACTCGCTCTTTTGAATCTTGCTAATTGAGGAGCTTGCATTTGCAGTTCTCAAAAGGTGTATCTCGAAATCGAGTTGTCTCATCGGTTTGATGTCTGTGGCGATGTTCGGCAATAGAGAAAATATGCACAGTATAAACACATCCAGTTTAAATGGATTAAACTGTTAGGCGATATGCAAGAGTTGAATGCACATTTTCAACACAATACACCAAAAATAACTGGAAGAAATCATTGTTCCTGATAGTGGGATTTTGTAACTTGTTTTTCAAAATACTTTTAAGGCAGAGAATTTCACTCGAATCTTTAAGCTGTCAGTGTCATTTTAACTCAAAATTTTCCAATCTTTACGATAAAAATACTTTTGAAACTGAAAAACACGGAGTACATCCGAAAAGGGCCAAAACTTATTAAGTTATCAAAAAATCAATATTGAATCAGTAATATCTTCTAAACGGTGCATCTTAGAAAAATGTTACCGAAGTACTTTTTGCTTGCAAATTTGATGTTCTTTCATAAAATTAGGGTGACAAACTTTTTTGACTTTTCCTAATAGCTTTTTTGAAAATTATAATTTTTTTTTTAAATTTTTTTTTTTTCATTGTTTCCTATTTTTCTCCAGAACAACTCACTGTGCACTAGATAGCATTTTAAGTCAGCTATAACATAAGAATAATTAAACAATTATTGACAGGTCACTTTTAAGGGAAAATCTATGTTTTAGTTCAAAACACAAAAACCAAACTTTTTTTTTACCGTACATATTTTCTCCACATAGCATCAACAATTGTCTAAAATTTCGCCGAAGACACCAAACCAATCGGACAAACCGTTTCCGAGATACAATTTTTTGAATCGTTACTTCGATTACGTTGCTCATCAATTTCTTCACTGCTAGCCTAGTGTCATTGCAAGGCCGTGGTTGATTAATGTTGCGTTGCATGATTATTACCAAAGCGGCGGCAAACCAGGCAACTTTAGAGAACTCAACCTCTAGCTTCCTTCTAAAACTTATCTGTGGTTAAGTCATTTTGTAACTGAACATGCTTGTTTAAAGTCAGCTTGAGTGCCTTGACGTGCCGCCACAAATTAGAAGATTTAAACACGCGTTACTTTCGTCGGCAGCCGTTGATCGTGAGATGACGTGGAGCGTCTGGCTCCCGGTCAGTAATATCAAGGCACCTCCGAAAAGGTTCTAATTTCTACGGAAATCTTGCATTGCACAGTGGTCCAGTAAGCTACTTTAGGCGGACATGAGGTTTTCAATGGAAATTTGTGGTATTAGAGCATTGGTTACTTTTGAGAACTTGTTGCAAACTAATTGTACTACAATTTGTATGAAATTATTTTTCTTGCATTAAACGCAAGAGTGGCGTATACTCTAACTTTTTTATGAGCCAATATCGTGAGATTATATGTTCAGCAAAGTTGTAGAAATTGTTATTATAAAAAACTTTGTAGAACATATTTTTTATCTAGCTCCAAAGCCTACTGCGATAATTCAGAATTTTAGTAAATAATCGTTTTTCGACTAAAAGTCATTCCTTTTTAACTTTTACCAGCTTGCTATGTTCTACAAAGTTGTTTGTTTAGACATTTGCTACAATTATGCTGAATACACCATAGTTGTATTTCTTCTTGTTTTCATTTTATAGTAAATTTTCAGTTCAATTTACGCCATACTATAGGCCTTACAACATGAAATGGAGCACCTGAAAAAAATATGGCATACCATGACTTGATTCAACACACCATAGAATACGTTTAAGGAGAATTTGGGAGAGATGATATTTTTCTACCTTTTTAAAGCGACTTTCTGAAACATACAGTTTTCAATAAAAACATACATCAGGAGCTCAAATAGAATCAAAACACACAGAAATCATGGCTATCTATGTTCAGTATATGACAATTACCACGTGGTTTCATAGAAAAACGCTTTAGTGGGAAAATTTAATGAATTAACGTTAGAAAAACTGTTGTTGATTTGTTTTTCATTAACGCACCGTGATAGTCACTACTTAACAGCTGGTCTTTGTTGCCCAGTGTTATTAAAATAGGCAATGTACAAAACTAACCTCATTGGATATGGTAAGATGTAGCAAAACTGATACAATTGTGACTCACTCACCCTACTTATAAAGATATCAAATAGTTGGTTATCTTTTTCTCAAATTTTAAGTAACCATTTTCAAACATTAACTCAGATTTGTTAAAACAAAGCTTACTTATTGATATCTCTTTGGAATTTTGCTATCAGGGATTCTTGACTCAACGTTACGATAAATTGCAAAAAAAAAAAATAGAAGCAAACAGTTCTCAATCGATGCGATCTCACCTTAAAAGCAGTATGTGCTGTTCGTCCACCATCCAACACAGCAACAAAAAAGTATTCTATTTTAACTAAAGTGTTCGACTTTATGTGAACTTTAGAGGCAAAATTCAAAAAAAAAGTAATAATCCCGATTTCGAAGAAATCTGCGGACTTTTCCCAGAATACATTTCATCAACCGGCGCACATTATTCTCATCCATCGTTTTGGCAATAACATTCCACTTGATTCACAATTCATTGATGCTTTTGACGACACTGCCATTCATCTTCAGCTTCCGCTTCATAATAGCCCAAATTCTTTCTATCGGTCTGAGCTGGGGACAGTTTGGTGGGGTGACTTCTTTCGATATTAACTGAATCCCGTTGGTTTCATACCACTGTAGCAATGTTTTACTGTAATAACAGGTTGCAAGATCTGGCCAAAACATGACTGATTCATTGTGGGATCTGATGAATGGCAATATTCGGTTTTGGAGACATTCCGTTCTGTACAGATCTAAATTAGATGTCTTGTCAGTGATGAAAACCTTGATCTCCCTACCGCAGCTTCAGATGCCTTGCCAAATCAAGTATTTGCGTGCAAATGTATCTGCAAACACAAACTTGAATTTGGCAGGAACATCTCCCCGAACCGTAGGCAAGTAAAATTGTTGTCATGATTGCCTTCACATACGTTTCATTGTCCACGAGGTCTTCCAACTGATCAAACAGTTTTCTGGCACGGACTCTGGCCACATTGTTTTCTTTTTGATCCCTATTTGGTTGTCTACAGGCACGGTATGATATGAAGCCTTCCCGGAGACGAATTCGTTGCACGGTACTGGTACTGGATTATGGTTGAATACGTAGCGTTACTTTGTACAGCCCAAAAAGCTATAGTTACTACTGAAGATCTTTAGTCCGGAACTCAAGGACAGTTTTGATGACCATAAACATCACAACATTATCAAATAATGACTGTTGGTCTCCAAAAAGTTTCATTCAATTTGTTTGAATACACATCGTAATCCTATACAGCCCTCAAAGCTACTGTTACAACTGTAGATCTGAAGTTCTGAACTCAAGTGCATTTTGGATAACCTAGAACATCTCAGAAAGATGCCAAAATATTTATGTTTATCACCAAAAATTTAAAAGTACGTATGCATATGCATCGTATTCTAAAACATCGTTTACAATATTAACAACGCTTTACACTATTAATAAGGCATTATTTTTTTCTTCCTCAACTTGTTCATATTCAGGATGATCTAGGTCTCCTGAATATGAAGAAGTTGAGGAAGAGCACGATTGACCGCCCGAGGTTGCTACTCCGTTATTGCCAGATCAGCTGTTATAGCACAGAGAACCATAAGATGATGCTTGGGACTAACATACATCTTCAATATGTAAAAACTAGTGATCCCAAACTAAGGCAATACCGGCGCCGGCCCCGTCCGAATGTAGGTCAAGTAAGGAAAGGGTAGATATATGTTGACGTAATACTCGCTCTATTGGAAGCACCGGAGTCCACTGCACTTCCACGAGAAATCACTGGGATTTTGGATAACAGGATTGGGTGGCAGCAGGGTTCGTTTTGGTTAACGATAAGCTGTTAAGTGATAAATTTGAAAATAAGTACCGATTTCCGATTTGACCCTATTTAAACCAACAGTAAGGATGCTATTGGCCACTCACAGAGTGTAATAGTGGTGTTTAATTAGGAAAACAAGGCAGTTCATCTCAACACCTGAGAGCCAACTTGAACCGATCTACACCAATAGTACGGATGCCGCTGGATTCACTTAAAAAATGGGACAGTGGTTTATTTGTTCCTAGTTCGGTTGGCCCGACGAGCATGGTGAACGAATAATTTGGATCACAATTGATTATGTACTCACCGACCCATCTAACACGGCAAACCACGACTTCTCATGCTCACTCGATCACTCGCGCAACGAACACTAGGCAACCGAAACAATAGACAAAACGCTACTCCCGATTACAAAATATTGCGGAATAAAGTATCGACACAACCGATTCAAACAATTAACAGTAACAATTACCTGTCTTCCTGCATGTCCTTGGGAGCACTTACTACCTCACGAGTCACCTGTACCCAACTCCGCAACCTTCCGTCCAGTTTCTCACAGGAACCGTGCCATATAATGTATGATATATGATGATATATGATATGTACTATCATCTATTGTAGCACGGAAAACTATGTCCGACAGCAATGGGCTCTTCTCGCTGTTAGACTTGATCAAGCTTTAATAACCACTGATTATCCTAATCATGTCATTATATGAAGGGCCTAAAAGGGGTTTGGTGGTTCGATAGGCAACATCACTTATACGTTTCCACAGGGATATAAAGAATCACCTTTCAACAACAAGGTTGAACAATTGGTCAAAAGAGCAAGCCATTTAACATGAGGATGAGCCAATGGGCGAGGAGAAGAGCCCGCTCTCTATTCACAAACTGTTAGCAATGGAGAGTTTGCATTCCCACTCTCCCCATCCAGAGTGCTTCAATCGGGTGCCCTGATGGTCCTTCCTATTCCCATGAAATATTTATATAATAGTGTATGTATTTATGTAAATGAAAAATACAATAAGCATTCATATCCATTGTATATGATCTTCCTTCGGTTGACCCTGAAATACAAGAAATGTTGTAAATTGTAAATGTGTAGAGTTTTGTGGGTCCACGCTTATAACGTTTTCGTTCGTTTTCAGCGATAGCAGCAATCACAAAAGGTATCCTGAAAATGTTTTTTAAATCTATTGAAATTATACAGAACTAGCATTTATACATTTTAATTTACTTTTGCCATGGCCACTGTTTGCTGATTGATTTTGATTTGATAACAGCAATCCACTTTTATTTTTGCTAACCCAATAGTTATTGCTCCTGTGTTTGGAGTCACCCCTGAAACATGAAGATTCATTCGAAAGGGAATTAATTACAAATGGACATAAACGAAAAATCAGTTACATTATAATCTATGGAGCCCAATCAATAAAACAATATCATCAAATATAATGATATTTCGAGTTATGACACAGTAATGACAAAAATTTAATCAGACGAATCAGATCAGCTCAGATTTAGTAAAATGTCCATTCGAAAACCGGAAATAAAAAAAAATCAGTTATAAGTGCGAAAGCCTACCACTGATTCCGTTGCAGCTTCTTGTATTCAAGGCAAGTGCTGTCAAATGATCTACTTCATGTTTGGGTGTAGTAGTGAAGAGCGTTAACTTGTTTGTATTTTTTTCTTGATTAAAATCAGTACGATTATCGTATGTACACAGATGGGATTAATGTTTTTGGTCATATTATTAATATAGGTACACAGCAGTTTCAAATTTTCCGTATTAAATTGGAAGAAAATTATCAGAATCGAATGTTTTGTGTGTTGCTAAACGATTAACGGTAAGTGAATGAATAAATTGTGAATAACTTGTGTACTCAGTGTTCGGTATTCAGTGCATATTCACCGATTTCCACTGGAGGTCTGCTTATTGAGCTCAATATAGGTACCGCTTCCCTACATGTAAAATTGCGCATTAGATACCGCGCAAAGTATGGTGCAAAACGTGACGATCCATCCAAAAAAAATTGAACGTCCATACAAAAAACATGACAAGGAGGGTTATAAAAAGTATTTTTTTCAGTGACGTAATTAATGGACGTTTCCTTTGAGGTATCCTGAAAAAGTTTGTTAACCCTTATGTGATCGACAGGGTACCCGGGTACCCACCAAATTCATATGATCATAACTCTGGCTTTTATTGACGACCGATTATTATTCTTTTGGCACCGTTAGATTCCAAAACTCATTGACTCTATGGACATTATAGGCAATGACCATTCGAATTTATCTGGTTCCCGTAAATCCGGGTTACCGGGGCTGTGTTCCTGTACGGAGACACAATATCGGAACATCTATTGAATTTGCAAGAATGGATGTCCGAATGTTAGGAATAACTCCTAGAAACTATTTCTATCCTATTGTGGGACATATGCGAACTTGTTCCTGGAACGGCCATTCAGTAACAGGTTCCTGTGGGGCCTCGAGTGGTCATGAACATTTTCAGTATAAACCCTGTCGAAATTCATAAAATTTCGCCAGTAACATATTTCTCAACGTTAAGTGGCCATATGATGATTTGTTCTCGGTCCGGTCAATCAGGTTTCAAAACAGGTTCCCGTGGGGCCTCGAGTGGCCATTTACATGTTTAGTAAAAATCCTGTCAATATGAGTATCAAAATTCATGAAATTTCTCCAGTAGGATATTTCTCAACGTTTTTTGTGGCAATCTCATGATTTATCCGGAACAGGTTCCCGTCAGATCTCGAGTGGTGATGAACATTTTAAGAAGGAAACCTTGACAATGTGGTTATCAAAATTCCAACGTGTCTCAACGTGTTGTGGCCAGGTTTGTTCATGGCCACTCGAGGCCTCACGGGAATTTGTTTTGAAATGAATGTTCCGAGGAAAAATCATCAGATGCCAAAAAACGTTGAGAAATAGCTTTCTGGTGAAATTTCATGAATTTTGAAGCTCATATTGTCAAGGTTTCCTTCTAAACATGAACATGGCCAGTTGAAGCCAAACGGAAACCTGTTCCGGTAAAACAGGTCCGAGGACAAATCATCAGATTGCCACTAAACGTTGAGAAATATCCTACTGGAGAAATTTCATGAATTTTGATACCCATATTGCCAGGGGTTTCTACTGAAAATGTTCGTAGCCAATCGAGGTCCCATGGGAACCTGTTACAGAATGGCCGTTGCAGGAACAAGTCGGCATATTGCCCACAATGGAATCGAAATGGTTTCTTGGAATTATTCCATAGATTTTGACATCCCTTTCCGGAAATTTAATAGTTGTTTCTAAATAGGGCCTTCGTACCGGACCACAGCCTCGGTTACCCGGATTTACGGGAACCAGATGAATTCAAATGACCATTGCTAATAATTTCCCTGAAGCCAATGAGGTTTGGAATCTAACGGTGCCAAAAGAATCCAAATCGGTCAATAATAGCGAGAGTTATAATCATTTGAATTTGGTGGGTACCCGGGTACCCTGTCGATCACTTAAAGGTGTTTTTTGTCGACCACATAAGGGTTAAATCTATTGAAATTTTACAAAACTAACATGTATACATTTTAATTTACTGTTGCCATGGTCACTTTTTGCTACTTGATCCAAATTTTGTAACAGCAATCTGCTTTTATTTTTTTTTAATTTTTCGTATATAATCTTTCTAAAAACGTGAAAAACGGCAGCATAATTAATCATCAATTAAAGAGAGATTTGAGCAATAAAATGAAAGTGCCATTAGATTACAACTGTGCCAACAATAATGTGTGATCAGCATTAAAAATTAGGAATGAGCATAAAAGATGAAAAGATCTTCGATAATCTAGTTGGACTGTAACTGTCAATAAAGCAACAGCTATTGATATGTGCAATTAAGTATATAGTATTTCCGCCAAATTATGTAATTTGAGCACTAAACTATTTGCATATGTCTTCATTCTGTTAGATTTTCCCATAAAACAGTAAAATGAGCAATGGATATTGCATTTATCCATTGCTCATTTTACTGTTTTTATGGGAAAATCCAACAAAATTAAAAGACATATGCGAATAGTTTAGTGTCAAATTACATAATTTGGCGGAAATATCCATATTTAATTGCATATATACTAATAGCTGTTGCTTGTTTGATAGAGTTACCGGTCACAATTAGATTATCCGAAGATCTTTTTCATCTTTATTGCTCATCCTAATTTTTTAATGCTGATCACACTTATTTGTTGGCACAGGCCTTAATAATTTAGTGGCACTTTTTCATTTCTGGTGCTTTTTCTGAATTACATAAGTGCAGGTAAATGATTTTCAGCCAAAAGATACATTGTCCATTGTTGAAAAAAAATTAGTGAACATTTGAAAACGGTCCGTAATCGGATGTTCGGCGAAGCTTCCGTTTGATGTCGGAACAGGAGCGTTGTACGGCTTCAATGTCAACTTTGCGAATGCGTCTCTTGATTCTACCAATCAACTGTTTGCAATTCGTGGTTTCTCCAGTTATTTTTGTACACCAAGCGAACTCAAAACCCCGAAGAAATCTTCGATTGGGCGACACTGAGGCAGATTTGTCGGGTTGTGGTTTTGGGTACAAATGGGATCGAATGGGTATTCGGAACGATTGTGGTTTTATGGCGTAATGCGATGACGCTTTATCCGGCCAAAACACGTATTGTCCATCTGCATGATGTTTTTGTAGAAACGGGATCAAAATTTTCTTCAAACATTCGTTCTGGTACACATCTTGATTGATTGCCAAACCAGATTGCTTGAACCATGGCTTAGAAATGCCTTTCTCGGAAATGGCAATGTACAGCATCACTTTCTGTTCAAACTTATGTTTAAACTTATATTTTATGTTTGGAGCTGTAGTAGAACTATCCGTTGAATAGTATCGATCGTTTCCGGGAATCTGCGCCTTCGAAAGAGGGAAGTTGCTTTCGTCGTCCAAAACAAAACTTTTTCCGGAATAATTTTTAATCAACCAACGGCATTGGGATTTCAGCGTTGAAATCTGTGCATCAGTATATTCCGGGGCTCGTGTCTTCTTTCGGCACTTTATTCCGACTCTTTTCAATGTTTTGCAGATGTACTGGTGAGAACAGTTGAACTTTTTTGCGGCATACCGTTGGCTCAGTGAATCCTTGTTGTTGAAGGCACGAGAAAGAGAACGAAGTCCTTTTGCGACCATAATTTTGGCTGGTCTTCCACTACCTTGCTTGCGAGCAGTTGTTGGGGATCTTAGGATATGGTAAACAGTCGAAGTCGCAACATTTTCGCTTTTAAAATGTTGTACCGTATACGTTTTGCCGAGATTTCTGTGCAGTTCGTAGAACTGTACAACGCGCTCGCAAAATACTTCTTGTTTCGACGGCATTTTGAGCAAAACTGAGCAAGCATAAACAAAACAGAAAATACTAGCAGAAAGAGGAGAGAAAGATAAAATACACACTCTTATTTCTCTCTGAGCTCGTTTGTTGTTGAGCATAGAGGCCTCGAAAAAATTCCAAAATTTTAATTGCCACTCGTTATGTATGATGTGTTCAAACGTTTCAGGGAGCGAAAGAGCGTGGATCGAGTGTTTCTAGGTAAGCGTCGTAGTGGAAAATATGACCGCAAGCTGAATGAGAAGGTGTCGAGAACCGTCAGAAAAAAACCATGGACTATGACAGAAATCGCCCAAAAATACGCTGTTGCTCGCAGTACCGTTCGAAGATTTCGTTTGCGAGCAAGATATCACTTCAGCTGCGAGCAGGATATCACTCTTATTGAGCCAGCAAGCAACCAAACAGAACGTTGAAGCAAAGCTTCGTCACCAAAACTCGAGTTCGGAAATTGAACCAGCAGGTTTTGACGAAGTACCAAGGATGCCTGTTCATCGACGATGAAACCTGCGTCAAAACGGATTTCCAACAGCATCCTGGCCAAAAATTATACATGATGACGGCACGAGGAGATGTTTCTGCGAAGTTTAAGTTTGCTTTTATGGACAAATTTGCCAAAAAAAAAAAACTGATGATTTGGCAAGGGATATGCAGCTGCGGAGCAAAGACCAAAGTGTTCATGATGAATAAGACGATGGGCTTTCATTAAAGCCCATAGAGGTCCCGTAAATTTTTCGCCAGATTTGGCGAGTTGCCACTACAGCCGGGAGGTCATCCGGCGATACCGCGATAATAACGTAGATTTCATGTATGATGTATGATATGTACTACCACCCATTGTAGCACGGAAACTACGTCCGACAGCAATAGGCTCTCCTCTCTGTTAGACTTGATCAAGCTTTAATAACCACTGATTATCCTAGTCATGCCATTGTATGAAGGGCCAAAAAGGGGTTGGGTGGGTCGATAGGCAACATCACTTATACGTATCCACAGGGATGTAAAGAATCTCCTTCCAACAACAATACTGAACAATTGGTCACAAGAGCAAGCTATCTTACATGAGGATGCCCCAATGGGCGGGGAGAAGAGCCCGCCCTCTATTCACAAACTGTTAGCAATGGGGAGTTGGCATTCCCACTCTTCCCATCCAGAGTGCTTCAATCGGGTGCCCTGATGGTCCCTCCCGTTCCCATGAAATATTTATATAATAGTGTATATATTTATGAAAATGACAATCACTCGTATCTATTATTTATGATCTCCATTCGGTTGATCCTGAAATGCAAGAAATGTTGTAAAGTGCTTAAGTGTAGAGTTCTGTGGTTTGCGTATGAGTACGATTTCGTTCGTTTTTCGCGATAGCAGCAATTTCCCAAAGTCTTGATTTGAGGTATCCTGAAAAAAAATTTACAGTACTAAAATTTAAACATTTCAATATACTGTTGCCATGAGCACTATTTGCTGCTTGATGTTGATTTTATCACAGCAATTCGCTTTTATTTTTGCTGGTCTAATAATTATCGCTCCTGTGTTAGGAAAACAGGGATGATTTAATTGACAGGCAGTTAAAGACATATGGCCATAAAAAAAACAGTAGGCAATGTTTAATTCATCTATGAAGCAAAATCAATAAAACAAAATCATCAACTATAATGACATTGTGAGTTATGATACAGCACAATATTAAATTATTTTATAATACCTGATGACCTGGAAGTCCTGAAAGATATGAGAACGGAAAATAATGATATGATTTACCGGGCGCCCCCCTTACTTCGCTATTGTCAGATTGACAACATTACCCAGGCTACGTTAAACAGCGTCTCCATGTTTCAGCTGGCAGTCTTTTGTGATCATATGACTCGTGGAGGCGTGAAGTAGGCACTTGTGAGGACCAGAGGTCAGTCGCATCCTCCTTAGAAGTTGCCAACTCACCATTTGAAGCCCATCTTGTACAACGAATACATCGTTGTGAAAAAAATATCTTCTCTTGCAAAACATGGTTTGTGTATTTCTCAAATCTTGTCTTGTTCATGTGTTATAAAAGTATGTAATAATGTTTATAAGAACAGTAATGAAGTACACTCTTAAAAAATATATATTAAAGGGCGAACACGAAATTATTGCGACACATTCAACAGGGCATAAAGGGTGATACGGTCAAAATTTGGTCAAGGGAAAACGCCTGTAAATCGGTGAAATCGTTTATTTAAAAAATCAAATTAAATTTCTTTTTCAAGTTCAATTTGTATAAAATTCAGGAAAAATATTCAGTTAGGCTTCCGCTTTTCCAAATCCGAATTGCCGGGCCTTACGCTTGACCCCTGCCATCAGATTTTGTGCAGCCACCTTGTCCACCTTCTTCGCCGCAGAAAGCCAGTTTGCCTTGAACTGCTGCTCGTCCTTAGCAGTTTTTTTTGGTCTTCTTTAGGTTCCGCTTGACAATAACCCAGTATTTCTCAATTGGGCGGAGCTCTGGCGTGTTGGGAGGGTTCTTGTCCTTGGGAACCACCTGCACGTTGTTGGCGGCGTACCACTCCATGGCCTTTTTACCGTAATGGCAAGATGCCAAATCCGGCCAAAACAGTACGGAACAACCGTGTTTCTTCAGGAAAGGCAGCAGACGTTTATTCAAACACTCTTTCACGTAAATTTCTTGGTTGACAGTCCCGGAAGCTATGAAAATGCTGCTTTTCAAGCCACAGGTACAGATGGCTTGCCAAACCAGATATTTCTTTGCGAACTTTGACAGTTTCGTGTGCTTGAAAATATCTGCTACCTTTCCCCTTCCTTTTGCCGTATATAACTCCTGTCTCCGGGATAGCGCTTTGGCCGTCGTATTTTGTTTATCATCGCGATTTGGAGTCACTACCTTCTTGTAAGTCGATAGTCCGGCTCGTTTTTTGGCTCGATGCACGGTTGTAGACGATACACCCAGCTTATTTGCGGCATCTCGGAGAGATAGGTTAGGGTTTCGCTTGAAACTACCGGCAACTCTCTTTGTCGTCTCAGCGGCTTCCGGTTTTCGATTTCCCCCCGATCCAGACTTCCTGGCTGTCGACAAACGTTCCCCAAACACTTTAATTACATTTGTAACGGTTGATTTGGCAACTTTGCGTGCGAGTAGCTCGGATTTTCGCGATGCGCGAGCAAAATTTTGATACGCTGCTCTTCTTGCTTGGACGGCATTTTGACAACTGAAGAGTGAATTCCAAAATCAAAATAGGAGCAACATTCTACACACACACACACCTTCAAAATGAGGGGTGTTCAGGTTTTTTAAATGCAAAATTGAAAGAAATACGTCAAGTTGATATTGAAAAAAATTTTGACCGTATCGCCCTTTAACTTTTTTACTATTGGGTAAAAATCAACCAAATTTTGCACACTTTCTCATTGATGTGTATTGTTTACAAGCTGTCAAACTCGAAGTCGTGTTTTTCAATTCAACGAAAATGGAGGTGAACCAACGCGAGTCGAGAGAACAAATTCTTTCCAAACACCTGGAATTTCCTGACCTGTCACACCGGCAGTTGGGAAAAATGTTGAACATTCACCATTCAACCGTCTCCAGAGTGAAGCGGTTCCAGGAGCAGTTGACGTTGGACCACGGCAAAGGAGCTGGAAGAAAACCGGGACCGAAGAACAAAAAGACGGAGGGAAAGGTGAAGCGGATGATTAAAGCAAATCCCAACGTCTCAAGCCGTGGTTTGGCTAAAAAGATCGGCATGTCGCAGAGCTACGTCCAGAATGCAAAGAAGAGAGCTGGACTAGATACATACAAGGTACAGAACATCCCAAACCGCGATGACCGGCAACAATCGACGGCTAAAACTCGGGCACGGAAGCTCTACGAGAAGATGCTGACAAAGTATGGCTGCTGTGTGATGGACAACGAAACGTATATAAAAGCCGATTTTAAGCAAATTCCGGGGTTGGAGTTTTTCACCGGCAAGAGCAAGTTCTATGTGGATGACAAATTATGAAGATGAAAATGTTGAAGTTCGCCTTCAAATATCTCATTTGGCAGGCCATCTGCTCTTGCGGACTGAGGAGTGAGCCTTTCGTGACAAAGGGCACAGTAAATGGCGAGATCTACAAATCTGAGTGCCTCGAGAAGCGCCTTTTGCCGTTCTTGCAGCAGCACGACAAAGCTCCGCTATTTTGGCCAGATTTGGCATCATGCCACTATTCTAAAAGTGTCCTGGAGTGGTATGAGGCCAATTCTGTCCATTTTGTTCCAAAGGACATGAATCCGCCAAACTGTCCGGAGCTGCGCCCGGTGGAGCAGTACTGGGCAATGATGAAGCGGGAACTTCGGAAGAGCAAGAAGACAGTCAAAGACGAGAAGTACATGTTAAGAAAACGGAAAAAAAACTGAGAAACTGGTACCGGATGACACTGTAAAGACTTTGATGGAGGGCATCAAGCGAAAATGCGTTCAATTTTACACTCAAGGCTCCATCGATTAACTTTTCTTTTTATTTTTGAAGTAAATATATGTATAAAACTACCCTAAAATTTTGATTTGATTCTTAATATTATAAGAAAATTGGCATGACATTTTCGATGTCGCAATAATTTCGTGTTCGCCCTTTACATAAGCACTAATTGAAAAATGATCTAATTTTAGGGTAACGTTACTGCATAAAGGACTTAATTTTATGTTTAAACAAATGTATCACAAAACCATCTTCTCGAAGGTCAATAATAAAGCCAATTTGCTGTGAATTCACGTCAAGTTGTTTAATGTTACATTAGCTTCTGAAAACTACGTCATAAGCTTGAATTTAGGTGTTCAAAAACTTAAAATTACATGATCGCAAACATTCAAGGAAGTGCAAGACAGAATGATGTGTTGAAAAAGATTTAAAATTACATGCCGTCTGAAATATGAAAAAAAAACCTCAAAGTATTTAGTCAAACCTCACTCATCTTCGAAATCGAACGCTGGAGTTTTATTGCGATCAGTTTCATGTGTGAAAAAAATGAATGTCCAATGTGTATAGTGATCTGCGCAAATCATACGTTTTATAAAAAAACATATCCGTTTGCACTGACATTTTACATTTTTCAAGTGCGCGTTTGGATGTGAAGTGGTTTTTAAGTCGTTTGTGGCAGATCGGCAGTACTTGAGACAACGCCATATTGAAAAATAAAAAGTGTAATTCTCTACGAATGTCCAATACTTAGCTGCGGTGTTACAACAGACGATTTTAAAGTCATGACTAAGCATGCCAAGCACCATATATCGATCGGAGAGCCAATATTTTGTCCGTTAAAGTCATTTTAGCCGCTTCGTTTGGGTGCATCTAATAGGACGTGAATGTACAGGAAATTTTCTAAATGTGTATGATGAATTTTTTTCTTCTTTGGTATTACTTATTTTTATATTCAAAACTCTGATTTACATGAATAAATAAAAAAGATTTGAAGAATACTCGATCCATTTTTGTTTATCTTTTGGCAGAACCCAAAAACCATTGAAATCATAGAGAAAGCTGTCTATTCCGTATGTTTTTTACAAAATGTTATGGCTGAACGGATGTGAATTAAGGATAGTTTCAAAATAAGTAAAATTGGATGCTGTAATCTTAATATGTGTCACGACATGTAAAAATAAGATTTCAGTTTACGTTCCATGTAAAATTCGGAGAGCACGTAAATTTATGTCATTTTAGCCGCTTCGTTTGGGTGCATCTAATAAGACGTAAATATACAGGAAATTTTCTAAGTGTGTATAAATCGCAAGAAGCAACGAAAAAGCATTTTCAGCTCAATTGTTAGTCATTTATAAAACATACAATTATTCTGAACAAACAATCAATCTGAAAAGATGTTTTGTGTATTAAGATGTTTTGTGTAGAACCATCAATATCATCTTAACACAGACTCTTTTCGAAACGATGTTATGATCCGAAATGAGGAACTACTATGACATTGTGGCATCATTAACGAAAGGAAGAAGCTTGCCACGTTTCAGCTAAATTGGAAATAGTTGATCAGGATCGATTCCTGAAGATGCTTGAAATGGCTCAAAACCATCAGCCTGGAGTTTTTAGTGGATTCCTTCTCTGGAACTGGGCCAAGAGATTGACCGAGGTCAACGTCAGGTTGATCAAGTAAAATAATTCTTTGACAACAGTACTTAATGAAACTACTAACATCATCGAAAACTTTGTAACTCTAAAATCCATACCCATGGAAAAGTGAAATTAAATTCATGATGGAACAAGGTAAAAAAATAAATCATAACCTATATTCAATCTGGTAAATCATTTCCGCTGCATCTCCGTATCAGGTTCAAGGTTGAAAGCTTTTCAATCTCACTGGAGTGGCAGCCATACCGAAGCAGATCCATCCAAGCGTATTCGTCTACAGCCATGTCATCTCCTGTCAGCTTCTTATCAGAAGTACCGTGCTGCTTCAATTTGTGTGATGTCTCTAAATCCGGATATTTTCGGTTTGAATTGAATCCTCGGTGATTTTTTCAACATTATAAACAAGTGTGGTGACAGTTAACTATGACACAAACTTATTCGTCCGAATATTGATACAGCACGGTACATGGTTCCCTTGTTTCGTCAACTGTCGTCACTCTTCTGGTGGTACAAGATATAAATTGTAAGACAACGTATATGCGATACAATGATACCCAAACCCGAGTGTCCTCCACTCGAACGAGCGTCAACCTTCCACGAATGACGATCCGATGCCACTTGACGGCTGGGGAATGTGATCAGTTTTCAACGGATTCACCCTCGGCTCTCGGTCCTCGGCGAATCATCCCTGCAACTGTACGGCATTCGGCGGCTGTATTTGCTCTGCCATTAGGTAGACGTGTGCATTCGGGGAAATGGGATCGGTTTTTCCCTTTTGGTCCTCCACTGCAACTTACATCATCCATCTATTTACGTGGGTACATTTGCCATTCAGTAGATCCGCACTCCACTCGGGAACAAAATGTACATTTAAAGACTATTAGTTTTACCCCCTCCTACCTAAACCCTGCAGGCTGGAATGTAGAATGTCCTCTCTCCTCGAATGTTGTGGCAGCCAGAAGGGATATATTCTATTTGCCGAACCCGGAACGCAAATATATGAAGAGTGTGAAATATAATGATCCAAGTGCAATTATTTACACACAAGCTTTCCTAGAAGGGCCGTCCGTCCTTCTGCGCTGGATGTTGAATGTCATGTCGTTGCGAGTGTGAAGAATGTTGCAATGAAATAAATCGATGTGAAAACCAACCGATTTAAATTTAGTTTCAGCCGAATATCCTTTTTTAAAGCATTCAAAGCAAACTTCAATTGAGTCACCCCTTCCACTCCTTATGAAGACATATCATCGCAAAATTGATTGGAATGCACTTTCCAACAGCAAATTACCGTTTCCGAAGGTAGTGAATCATAAAAGCTCGACTATAAACCATTCCGGTCGGATGTAGAGTGTTCAAATCAACCACTTACTGGAATTTGCTCTGCAAAAAAACCCAAACCCAGCAACTAACATTTGCCTCCTGTTTATTCGGCATCCACCGAAAACCATTCGCCTCTTTTTTTTTTGCGTGAGCACTCCTTAACACATGGTTTATGCTGCCGTCTCATGCAACCATAACAATCATCATCAACATCAACATCCAGGGGCCCTTTGGCGCGTGGTTAGCATATATGAAGGAGTAATACTTTCATATTTACAAGCTCGGGTTGGAACGGGTGAATGCGGGTTGCGCGTCATAGCTTCCGGCGCTGTTTTCCTCAATTCCTCCTGCTTGAAGCTGAGGTGGACTGGACCTGGGTGGAGCGCGCACGGCCGGAAAACAATGAGGATGTTGATAAATTTTATTGTGGTGAAATTCGTTACTGTCGAGTTGTAAAACATTTTTATGAAGTCTAGCATCGCTAGACGATTAATGCGTTATGACTGTGGTGCGTTCGTGTGGGAGGTTCGACAAAAAACGTCAGCTTTTTCACGGCGTAAGACTATTCCTTTGTTGAAAACACTGGACTGGAGCGTAAATCGAGAAAAATTGAGACGGTATGGGTGTAGATTTCAAGAGCTTATTGATTTTTGTATTATCTGTTGGAGAAGTTCAAAACTTCTTCATTCAATGAATATAGATAAAAGGCTTAATCGTGCATTGTTGATTAGAACGATTTATTTGCGTTAAATGAATTATATACAGGTCGGACTCGAGCGAGTATCCATTTTTTTCTTCACTCCGGATAATCGAATCCTCTGGATAATCGAATCACAAAAAATCAAATCAGCAATCAAAGAAAGTTGAAATAATATTTTTTTTTAGTTTTTATTATGCAGTAGCATCTTGACCAGTGAAGAAAAAATTATCTGCATTGAAAATAACCATTTCTATTACATACAATTCAACATTTAGCTACATTTTAGCAGCCGTGGTAACTTAAAACAACAAGTTTTGCTAAGGCTTATGAAATGTAATGAATGTCCAAAAACATTGCTTTCTATTGTTACAGTTTGTAGTATGTATGCTCTAAACGCATATTTTAAAGGGCGAACACGAAATTATTGCGACACCGAAAATGTCATGCAAATTTTCTTATAATGTTTAGAATCAAACCAAAATTTTAGGGTAGTTTTATACATATATTTACTTCAAAAATCAAAAGAAAAGTTAATCGATGAAGCCTTGAGCGTAAAATTGAACGCATTTTCGCTTGATGCCCTCCATCAAAGTCTTTACAGTGTCATCCGGTACCAGTTTCTCAGTTTTTTTTCCGTTTTCTTAACATGTACTTCTCGTCTTTGACTGTCTTCTTGCTCTTCCGAAGTTCCCGCTTCATCATTGCCCAGTACTGCTCCACCGGGCGCAGCTCCGGACAGTTTGGCGGATTCATGTCCTTTGGAACAAAATGGACAGAATTGGCCTCATACCACTCCAGGACACTTTTAGAATAGTGGCATGATGCCAAATCTGGCCAAAATAGCGGAGCTTTGTCGTGCTGCTGCAAGAACGGCAAAAGGCGCTTATCGGGGCACTCAGATTTGTAGATCTCGCCATTTACTGTGCCCTTTGTCACGAAAGGTTCACTCCTCAGTCCGCAAGAGCAGATGGCCTGCCAAATGAGATATTTGGAGGCGAGCTTCGACACTTTATTCTTCTTAAATTTGTCGTCCACATAGAACTTGCTCTTGCCGGTGAAAAACTCCAACTCCGGAATTTGCTTAAAATCTGCTTTTATAATCGTTTCGTCGTCCATCACACAGCAGCCATATTTTGTCAGCATCTTCTCGTAGAGCTTCCGTGCCCGAGTTTTAGCCGTCGATTGTTGCCGGTCATCGCGGTTTGGGAAGTTCTGTACCTTGTATGTATCTAGTCCAGCTCTCTTCTTTGCATTCTGGACGTAGCTCTGCGACATGCCGATCTTTTTAGCCAAATCACGGCTTAAGACGTTGGGATTTGCTTTAATCATCCGCTTCACCTTTCCCTCCGTCTTTTTGTTCTCCGGTCCCGGTTTTCTTCCAGCTCCTTTGCCGTGGTCCAACGTCAACCGCTCCTGGAACCGCTTCAACACTCTGGAGACGGTTGAATGGTGAATGTTCAACATTTTTCCCAACTGCCGGTGCGACAGGTCAGGAAATTCCAGGTGTTTGGAAAGAATTTGTTCTCTCGACTCGCGTTGGTTCACCTCCATATTCGTTGAATCGAAAAACACGACTTCGAGTTTGACAGCATGTAAACAATACACATCAATGAGAAAGTGTGCAAAATTTGGTTGATTTTTACCCAATCGTAAAAAAGTTATGCCCTGTTGAAAGTGTCGCAATAATTTCGTGTTCGCCCTTTAATGGTTCCTTACACTTAGTTTGACAATCGTAGCAAACTGTGCAATTTTTTCTTGGTGCTGGGTAGTCGTGTTTCCGTCTGTGGTGTTCAGAAAATTCAAGACGGTGAAAGTTGCAGTGAAAGAGGAGCAGAATTGTTTTCACACAAGCAAAAAATTTGCAAGCCTTCGACAGAGGGTTAGCTATGACTGAAATAAGGCGGAAGTATAGCATTGCTGAATTGACTGCATACGACCTTAAAAAGAACAAGACAAAAATCATGGAAAAGATCGCACAGCGTCAACTTTGGATGGGTAAGCTTTTAGAAATTTATGTCTGTAGATGTTCTCATATAAATTCATAATCTTCAGACAAACGGAAAACCTTCAAAAGGGCTAAGTATCCTCTTCTAGACGAAGTTCTGTACATTTGGTTTCTGCAGAAACGTGAATGTCATATCCCTGTTAGCCAGGATTTGTTGACGGTTCAGGCAATGATGAAAAATTCAAAGGGAGCCGTGGATACATCGTGAATTTTGTGAAACGACACAACATCAGGTTTCTGAAAATGACAGGAGAGAAACTTTCGAACAATGCTGTAACCGTTGATTCGTACATTGGACATTTTAGTACCATCGTTCGGCATTTATCTTCCAGACAGATTTTCAATGCGGACGAGAGCGGGCTGTTTTTTAAATGCACTCCTTTGTCAACATTTGTCACAATGGACGAACCATCAGCTCCACAGAAACAAAAGCGTTCACGAAAATGATAACGGACCGTGAACTAGTTCACGTTTTCAGGATTTTTACCTAAAAACGTGATTTAGTTCACAGTGTATTTTTCTTGTTCTCGAATTCATGACTGCAGTTCACGGATCCGGGCACGGATTTTTTCCGTGTCCAGGAAGAAAGGGGAACAAGGAGCGTGTGACATTTATGCCTTGTTCAAATGCCGATGGTGCGTTCAAACTTCCGCTTATGATGATTGGAAAGTCAAAACGACCAGAGCATTGAAGAACATCTATGAGCTGCCCGTATACCATGCTTCATCAAAAAATGCCTGGACGACCCGGCAGTTGTTTAAGGAGTGGTTTTTCAAGGAGTTCGTTTCACGGCATTTTTGGAACGTGCTAAACTGCTAGTGAGGGCTGACTTAGTGCTGGACAACTGTTCCGCACATTGCAGCGCCGATGAACTTAGAACTGTAGATGGAACAATTTCTACGATTTTCCTAACACCAAACACAACAGCCTTGTTGCAGCCAATGGACCAGAATGTCATCCAGATGGTCAAGTTCAACTACAAGCAAAAGCTTACGCGTGAGCTTCTTGGACGCCAAGGAGAATTCGACGACATGGTCAAGAAAATCAACATCAAGGATGCTATGTTTTGGGTAGCTGAGGCTTGGGACGAGGTACCGGCTGATTCCATTGCCAAATCATGGAAAATGCTGTACACAGAACCAGTATTCGATGATGAAGATGACATCCCGTTGGTGGTTGTACGAGAACGCTTGCTATAGATTAAGCAGAAATTGATGGACCAGGACAATACCATACACGAAGTGGACATGGAGTTTGACGTTTTGAGCGACGATGATATTGTGAACATCGTTTTGCACCCGAACACATCATTCTACGATGGCGAAAATTCAGTTGCAATTGTTGAAAAATCAAGTGCTTCACCAGTTTTGGAACCACACCAGATTGATGTGGATGACGTTTCTGATCTGAATTGTATTTTAAATTAAGCAGCTTTATCGGGAATCGATCAAGTAATTGCTTGGGCAGAGGAAAACGGACTTCCATCAGAAAGGCAACTCCTGCTACGAGAAGTACGTGGAAATGTTCTAGAATCTGGAATTTCTCCAAAATTCCAGATGAGCTTAGTTTTACGTACCCATGTACAAATTGAAGGTGTCTCTACCTTGCATAAACTTTGGAATACATGTTGTCTTTTCCTTGTGTGTGGATGTTAAAAACAGTCCAAGAACAATTTTTTATCAAGGCGTAATGCTGATGTGGCAATGTTAATATAAGTTTAATTTCAATTGTATGCGAATGCAAATGCAAGAAAGTGAAACAGAGAGAGAGAGAGAGAGGGGAAAGAGAGAGAGAGAGAGAGATATCGGTTTTCCTTAACTTGGTTTACGATAGCCCTGTCAATCCGAAGACTTGCCGTCGATGGACGGTTTTTGTTGAATCTTCGAACTATTTAAGCAACCGCATCTTTACAAACTATTACAATATCAGCAATTTTACTTTGCCTTTTACCGGACTTATGGGTGTTCTGTTATCTATTTTTGGATATTTAACAAAATTTGTGAGTTTGTCTGCATTTTTAAGCCAAATAACTTAAACTTTGATTTACAAATGCATCTAACGACGGAATCTCTTTGCAATGCTTCCATTCAATAAAGCGACAGGTACCGCGTAATACACTCTTATATATTATTGACTATAATCAGGTGTATAAAGTTGTTTTGTGTATTTTTTTTTCGTTTTATTGACCGCAGCATACACACTTAGAAAAATTTACAGTATCTGTAATTTTTTACCGAACTTTCAACAGCTGAACGTTCGGTAATCCGATTAACCGGATTTCGGTGAATTTTTACAGTATTCCGGTAAAAAAATTACTGGAACTTGTCAAATTTTACCGAAATCCGGTAAATCGGATCACCGAACTGTTCAGCTGCCGAAAGTTCGGTAAAAAATTACCGAATACTGTAAAATTTTCTAAGTGTGTAGTTTCTCAAAGGAAAGAAAATGTCCTGTAAATTGGTAAAATGATAAACACATTAAACTGATTAAACCATATAACAACATTTATATAAACAGCTAACTTTCCAACCACCAAAACAGGAAAATTGCGTTTTGTCGGAAAAGGTGGATATTCTTTTTTTTCTTTCATACTGCACATACTGTTTCAACTTGATTTAAGACACTCCTTCGTTTCGACTCAAACCCAATCTTATCATGTATTACCTTATTTATCTCTAAATATATCGATCCCGCTTCCCGATGATCCCGCTTTTGACAGCTCAGCAAACGTACCATACACAACGTTTTTCGATGTCAAGTTCCGTTTCCATGGACCACGTCTGTTGTAAACAAAGAATTCGTCTCCAATTAATTCGGTTCATGGCTGCAATTCGCCAGGCCCGTAGCCTACTTAGGGTCGCAGGTCATCCTCAACTTGATCAACATTGCTCGTTGTGCGCCTCTTCTTCTCGTACCCGTCGGTTGGTTTTCGAGAATCATTTTAACTCAAAAAGTCCACATGCTAAATAAGAGCTCAACCGAACCTCGTTAAGTTGACCAAAGCAGTCAAAGATGGACTTTTTTTTACCCATGAAAAATGGCTATTGAATGTGACTTGAAAGATTTCAATTTTATTGCTGAGATATTCAAGTCAGTAGTATTGAAACAATTCCGATACCCTCGTTGGAAACTGCTGGAATATTATATGGGATATGACATTTAGGTGGTTCACATATTTTCCATTAGAGTGGTTATTTTCGTTGAAAAATATAGTTCTCGAGTAAGTCATGATTAGCATTAGCATTAGCATTAGCATTGACGTTGGCACACCTCGTGGATGGAGCTACGATGAGGAATAATTCGTTGAAGACATTGCATGTCACCATGAAACGGATCAAATAACTGATACGTTTCTTCACCCAATAATCTCCACGAAGACACTCCTCGATCGCTCACCTGGCCACGTCCATGCAACCGTTGGAGATAGGGAGGATTTGGTATCTACATTAAGAAGACACGGGGAACCCACGTAGTCTTCAGTAAATATCAAAGGAAAAGGGAAATGAATAGTCGAAGAGAATAGTTAAACAGAAAGCCCTGTTTGGTGCACAGAACAAAATAAAAATAAAATTATTAAAAAAATGGTCGTTGGAAGCATCTTATCTAAGAAGGGTTAGTGATGCTCCATTTCTCGTCAAACGGTTGGGACCTAAGCATTAACTAAAGTCCTAGCCCTATATGGCTTATGGTTATAGCGCCATTACTCGCTCTCTGAAAAGAGAAGAATGTCTGAAAGTAGAAGAACGAGTGATGAAAGAATACGCATCTGATTTCTTGGACTGCTGCAACAACATTGCGTTACTTTAATACTGTATTTTATTTCATTTTATTGACGTATAAGAGTATATAACTCCAAGTTACCACTCTTAATTCAAGTACTCAAACCTTACATAAAGCACCAGAGGATAGTTAACAAGGCTTTGCAACACTAGAAGTGTACAATAATTTTGCATATGCGATTATATACTATCATATAACAACATAAAAAAGATAATAAATGTATGTAGGCTCTATTTTCCGTAATGTCCGTCCATGTTATTAGGATGGATCCAAAGCAAAAATGATCCCAAGCACGCCGCAACTACGAACCTAATATGAATAGTAAAATGATCAATGTGACCACCAGGCACACGATCTTCTACAGCGGGTGAAAAAACTACCTGTAGTAACACTTCCTCAACGGAACCGACTCCCAGTTTTGAGCGAGGGTCTATCCAGAGGAACTGCGCTGCCTAGAATTACTAATAACACCATAAAGGGACAACCATAACCTGTGCATAACGCAATCAGCCAACAGTATAAGCGGATAAGGGAATCGATCCAGGCCCAATGAGGTGAATGTTAACATCTATCTCATTGATCCATGTCAGGACCTGGTAGTAGATGTTTATTTCCATGTATTGTTTTGACTATACAAGGTCCGCCACTACACAGGAGAAAAAAACCTCTGAAGTTACCTTCTTAGTAGACAATTCTTTCTCTCGTATAACGCGAGGTGAGTCTCTAAATCACCAATTCCAATCATTCTCACCACTCTTTTCCATTCATTCATATCATGTGATGATTATCACCAAGTCAAACGCACATTGATCTTAGAAAACCCTCAGAACTATCAATATTCCCGAGCGCATATCGAAAAGAATGACAAATTTAAGGTTGAGTACTTTGCAGTGCTTTTTACATCTGCTTACAAGAGGTACTGCAGAGACAGAGACAGAGAGTGAAAGAGAGAAATTAAAACAAAAGTGATTTTGGATTAGGTTACTTAGCTGAATGATGTCGATGTCTATCAATAATCCCCAACGTATGGGACGCTGTATTATTGCAATATCCACCGCTGCACCTGGTCCTCTCTTTTCTTTAGTCTCGACTGCTATTTCTTCTAATGGTCCAATGCATAAGCATTCGAGCAACGTCGATTCTAGCTCTGTTCATACACATGTCCGGGTCCTCAATCCAGAATTCCGTCTTCCGAAATCACGCTTCTTTTTTCACACACGGACTTTATTCGATTTTTGATTGGTTTTTATTTCACACGCTTTCTTCACTTTCTTAAATTTTCAGCCACAATACGGATAATTTAACTCGCAGAACTATATTAATAAGATATAAATATCTAAATTTTCCTCAATATTTCATGCGAAAAAATATGACAGGAAAGAAAGACACGTCTGCTCGTGGCCAAAGCCAGTTCTCGAGTAAGTCATGATTAGCGTCTAAAAGCCATTTGTAAACAATGACTTTAAGCGTTGATCCCTCACGAATCACGAGAATCCTACCATATCCAGCTACTTCATTTGGTAGAACTAACATTTTTCTACCAGATGCTACTTTCATTTCACGAGAGTGATTAAAGATTCAAGAGAAGTTGACACTGAAAGTCATTGTTTACAAATGGCTTTTAGGCCCTTTACATAAATTACTCGAGAATTTGAATATATTATTGAATACATTATTATTGATACAAGGCTTATTTAATCGTTATCCAATGTCTACATTTGTTATGTGATATTTCATTATGTATTTCAATGTATTGAAATATCTTCTATATCATCATAGACCATTAAGAGAACCAAATTCTGATTTTAACACGTCTTAATTTAAGAGCTCTTCTGATAGAGGGTGTTTCGATCAAAATTTGGTCAACTTAAACTTGACGCATTTCTTTTCATCGTGCATTAAAAAATTTTGCACACCCCTCATTTTGAAAATGTGTGCCTGTAGCATCACGCCACTATTTTGATTTTGAGATTAGCACTTCAGTTATCCAAATGTCGTCGAAGCAAGAGTAGCAACGCATCAAAATTTTGTACTTGCATGGCGAAAATCCAAACTACTCTCACGCCAAGTCGGCGAAATTGTTGAATGTGGCTAAATCAACTGTAACCAACGTATTGAAAATGTTTGATGAACGTTTGTCGACAGAGTCAGGAAAGCTGGATCGGGGGAAATCAAAAGCCAGAGGCCACAGCGACGACAAAATTAGTTACCCTCTGTTTCGAGCGGAACCCCAGCCTCTCCGGCCGAGATGACGCAAAAAAGCTGGGAGTGGCGCCTTCAACCGTGGATGAAGCTAAAAAACGAGCTGGACTGTCGACTTACAAGAAAGTGGTCACTCCAAAATGCGACGATAAACGAAATACGTCGGCCAAAACACGATCGTGAAAGTTATACACGACGATACTGACGAAGTTTAAACAGCTTTAAACACTTTAAACAGCTTCCTGGACAGGAATTCTATACGGCAACCGGACGGGGAGAGGTGGCAGATATTTTCAAGCACATTAAACTGTTAGAGTTTGCGAAGAAATATCTAGTGTGACAAACCATCTGTACCTGTGGCTTGAAAAGCAACGTTTAAACTGCGACCGGAACCGTCAACCAGGAAATTAATCTGAACGAGTGCCTACAAAAAAGTCTGGGCCATCGACAAGCGGAACATTATGAAGACTCAGAATGCTGTTGTGAGCGAGAAACAGTTCAAGGCAAACTGGCGTTCTGCGGCGAATAAAGTGGACAAGGAGACAAGGAGACAAAATCTTATAGCAGGTGTTAAACGAAATACCTGGCAATTCGCATTCGATAAAAAGGAGGCTTAGCTGAATATTTTTCTTGTATTCTGTATTAACAGAACTTGAAAAAGAAAAAGAATATGACTTACTAATAAAAACTTTGATCGACTCACACACATTATTGTTTGACCAAATATTGATCGGAACACCCTTCACATGTAAACAATGGCTTACGATTCTATATGGTTTTGTTCTTCTTAGCATTTCAAGCTTATTGCTTTCGGAATTCTCTTATTGCTTGCTCTCAACTTAGTGTTCTTAATGCACTTCCGCCGTTATTTATAAAGACCTTCCGATGAGAGGTACCATTTTTGCATGAAAAAGAAGCCCAGGGGGTCGAGAAATTTTCCTTGACGAAAAATGTCTAGACCAGATCAGGAATCAAACCCAGCAACCTCCTGCATGGTGTTGCTTTGTAGCCGCGCCTTTACCGACTGAGCTGAGGGAGGCCCCCAAGATATGTGTCAATTCTATTATCTTCAAGTCATCGAAGTCAAATTGAGCGTATATTTTGCGTGGTAGCATTTGCCGAGCAGACAAAACTTTTGAGGACTACTTTTTATTCGAAGCTCGGTGGTAAAATTTTCCCCATACATTGGATTGGCGCCCTAATGTACACTAGGCTGGGTCAAAATTCAAATTCCAGTTCCCTTTTGATTTTTGGAAGCCTTCTGGGTCCTATAATAACTGTGCTAAATTTCACCTCGATCGGTGAAACTATATTTTTGCGTTCGGGGTTTTAATTTTACATAGGATTTTATATGGAAAAACTTACTTTTATGTAGAATAATCTGGCGAGGTGACCTGTTGACATCTAAAAATAAGTGAACCAAATTTTTCTCTTGGAAATATTTCAAGGAAACTTTTTTTCGAAGACCGCAAAGCGATTCAACGATTGTGGAAAAAGTTATACCGGCACAACACGCCCATACCCTGAACCGAAGGGAAGGATGAGCAAGAATTTCGTGTAGAACACCAAAACTTAATCTGGATTACGTACATTTATAGTTCAGAAGTCCCCAAACCGTGACAAGAAGCAGAATACGTTCGTAGTTCTTAATTTGGCAACCAATTTGTACTTTTGGATGTCGTCCGCTGGTTTGATGAATTTTTGAAGCTGAGATTTGGTTAAAGCCCAAAAAGTCTCGATTGGCCGTGCCTCCGGGCAGTTCGGTGGATTCATGTCTTTCGGCACGAAACATACATTTGACTTTTGTACCATTCTAAAGTGTCATCTGCGTAATGACATGAAGGAAAATCAGGCCAAAACACTACTTGACCTTCGCGCTGCCTGATCATCGGCAATAATCGCTTCTGGAGACATTTCTTAACGTATTTCTGAGTGTTCATCGTCTCCGTTGTGATGTACGGACTAGATGTTTTACCACACTCGCATATTGCCTGCCAAACCATAACCTTCTTACCGAATTTTTCGGTAAAAATTGCCTTCTCCGTTTTGGGGATGTCTTTGTCTTCGCTTACAGTATAGAATTGTGATCCGGGAAGCGTTTTGTAATCTAGTTTCACATACGTTTCATCGTCCATTATTATACACCCAGAATTTCTACACAATAACGAATCGCGGCCTGATTTGGGTTCTTTTTGGGTTTTTTCTGCTTTCGGTGTGTTTTAAGCCCAAGTCATTCTTTGGCACGCATGACGTTACTCGACGAAGTCCCTAGTTTTTTCGCAACATCCCGAACGGAAGTCGCTGGTTTTCGCTTGTAGGCATCCCTGATCTTTTTATCGATATCAGGACTTACAGGACCGGATTTCCGACCACTTTTCGGCGCATCTTCAAACGTACACTGTTCTCTATATATTTTCGAATCGCAGATCGTACCGCTTCGACACTTACATCCTCTTCCTTGGCCAATTTTCTCAAGGAGAGTCCGCTTACAGTGCACCATTTGTGCACGATACTTTTTCGTTGTTCCGGAGTAAGACCGCGCATTTTGATAGGTAACACAAAACTGAGCACTTTTTTTACGCTATGTCGTTCAGAAATGTGCGAACAAAAGGACGCAGCCAAAACATGTTGATATATTTCATTATATTCAAAGTGACCGTTAAAATAAGGTGTGATTATACTTTCTGTAACAGTCTTTAGGCAAAAAACTGTCGTTTCAGAACCTTATGGTTAAGGCCAATCTTCGTGCATTCGGATTAAAAGGCGAAATAAATTAAATGAATGTTTGGCATCCTTAATTTTTTTCCTTTTACTCCCTCGGTATTTGGTGATAATGGGATTTAAAACTCAAATTCTGAGATTGAAATTTTTGTGTGCGGATTTTAAACAGTACACCCTTTAGGACAGATAATAACTTCTTTCTACTTTTTTTTCATTTTTTTTATTAACTACAAGCATTCATGCTTACAAAGTCCGTCAAATGAACGATTTGCGACAAGTCAAAAGCAACACTCTGGAAAATAAGGTCAGGAGCTGTCTAACTCTCCACTGTCTGCCACATCATCTTTTTTTATTAACACAAACGGCATCACTGTTGGAAAATCAAGATTTTGTTGGTCATAAATTTCGACAAATTCCATCAAACATTCTGTTAAATTTTAAATTTTAAATTTTAAAATTTATTGCGTGTTTCTTGCATCTGCAACCAACCGTCATTTCACTGAAGGTTGCTCGCAATGAATGGTGTAAAATCAGGCTACTTTGATAGCATTAACAATTCAGATAACGAACATTACATCAAATTTGGATTGTCATCAGTTGCTAGTGGCGATGTATTCGTATTTAAAATTTATTTAAAAAAAAGGATTCGAATGGTGTAGACTTTGACTTGGGTGAACTGCATATTATATAACTAGAAAATAAGATGAAAGGTTAGTAATTTCCATTTAAATACAACCACCCTTATTGCTTATCTTGACAGATACGCGTATTTCGTCTAAAATTTGCAGACTTATTCAGTGTGTATGGCTCATTGCTCATCGTAACCAACTTAATGTTTTAAAATGTTATATAGCATTAGAGGGTGAACTGATATTTATTGCGACACTTTTCAACATGCGTTATATTTTTTTATACTCGACCGACATTAACCAAATTATGTCTCTAGAGTTCTCAAATTTCTCTTTAAAATGAATTGTATACATTTGCTAAGTTGTGCAGTTTTCAGTGAGATTCCGGTTGAAATGGAAGATATCAAGGAAAAGTTCGCGATAAAATTAAGTTTACCCACATGCAAAATCCTGGGTTGTCGCATCACGCCTTGGGAGAACTGAAGAATACACATCATTAGACCGTTTCAAAGGATCCTCCAGACGTTCCAAGAACGGATGACAGTGAACTGAAAACCACGAGCTGGATGAAAGCCGGGAACAACGCGCAAAATAAAACAAAAGCGCGCTGATTTGCTTATTTCATTTCGGAAATTCCGACGCGGAACATGAGCAAAAAATTTATGTTTCGCAAAGTTACGTCCACAGGGCGAAGAAACGGTTCGGATTGAAAACGTACAAGGTGTAAAACTTCCGAAAATGAGATAAACGCCAAAAGAATGTTATCAAAACGCGTGCCGGGAAACTCTACACGAAGCTCCCCTAACAAAATACTGACGCTGTGCTACACGGAATTTCTTTTCGAAAATTAGTTTTCACTCGTAAACATGGATTTTGTACATAGAACAAATATCTCGTATATTGTACGAAACATTCAATATGAATAAGAATATGTATGAATGTTTCATACAATATTCTAGAAATTTGTTTAATATACAAATTCCATGTTCACGAAACGAGTGGAAGCTTATTTACGAAAATAAATTTTCAGTGTTTCGATAACTATAGCCGATTTACCAATCAATCTTAAGTGTCGCGATAATTATCAACCTACCCTTCAGGCCCAAAATTTGAAGAACCATTTTATTCAACTTCCAGCATAGTAACGATATCAACAGAGGCTCAACTCACTCACTCAGCAGCAAGTAACGATTTAAACAATTTGTCAAATCATCACCGCCGCTGCTGTCAAGTATGGTTACGACAAGTTTTGCCAACAGCAATTTCTCGCACTGAACAAGAGCAATTAAGATGATAAACAGGGCTTTGAATTACCATACTGGCGAACAAAGTGTCGCTCAAGGGTTATGTTGACAGGCAGAAATGAGTGCTGATAAAGGCTGAGTACCATTATCACCACTAACTAACACGAAACCGTCGGAACACGGGTGGCTTGCTGCTTTCGAGGCCTACCTGACGTACGTAGGACTTCAAAGCTTCTTTCCTTCCTACGCCGAAGCTCTCACCAACGTTCACCTGAGGAAAATTGAAGCATCCGAGCTAGATAAAGCTCTCTGGGCGGGAATAAGGCTCATATTTATTCAGTGCCATGTGTTGATGCAATAAACTTTGTCGGTGGATTGTCTTGCAAGCCTTTGTCACCAGACCCGAAATGACAGAATCACATGTTAAAACCAACTATTTACCAAGTGGGTGGGTGTGTGCGTGCTCAGTCGGTTAAGGCGCAGCTGGAGAAGCAACACCATGCTGGAGGTGACTGGGCTCGATTTTAAATCTGGTTTAGGAATTCTCGACTTCTTGACCATAGGATATGATTGTACTTACTACTACAATCTAACTACTCATTTAACTGTGGGACTGCAAGTGGAAAACTAAGTTGAGAGCATGCAATCACCTGACTGGTGATAGCAATAACCTTGATATGTTACGAAAGAAGAAGAAGTGAGTGAGTGCGCCATACGAAATGAAAACAACTAAACATCAACCTAGCCCTCTAGGGAGCAAGGAAAAAGAATGTCGTCATCAAACTAAAAGCCACACAATTGGAAGACACTTTCCAGAGAAAACACACATCAGCATCACAATTCAAATGTGGAAGGAACAGCTCCAAAAACAACGCGGATTGATATTTCCATTACGATGATTGCGGTATTTATGCATATGAGTGTGGATGTGAGTGTGCATACTTGTATTTGCATTTAGTGCATAATGCGACCACTTTCTTTCTTTGTTTTGTCTTCATGGTTTTTCTTCAAAAGCACATTAGGCTGTAGTGGGGGGGTAGCAGAGCAAAAATGTCATTCCACCGGATCCGAAGTAGCAGCAAATATTCTACTCTTTAGCTGGAATTTTTAGGTTAATTTGTCGAATCCATTTTATTTTCAACGCGCAACAATTCCAACATCTCGTCTCAAGGCCAGGAATGTAGAAGGAAGGTCAGACCTGCTGCCTGATTGGTAGGAAAAAGAACTACATTTTTGGCCCATCGTTAAAACCTGTGAAGTTATTCAGATCAATTTAACGATAGTTTAGTTCAAGAGCTTACTTACATTACCAATCAGACCAGGGCCGGTTGGCCTCTGCTGGATTATACTCCATTGTATTCGGTCCAAGGCTGTACCTCGCCAGCCTCGCTGTCTGTGGAGGGTCCGCAGGTCACCTTCTACTTAATCGATCCAACTTGATCGTTGTGTGCCTCTTTTTCTTGTACCTGTCGGTTCGTTTTCGAGAATCATTTTAACTGGGCGGTCGTCCGACATTCTTACGACATGCCCAGCCTATCGTAGTCGACCGATTTTTGCGATGTGTACGATGGGAGGTTCTCCCAGCAACTGGTCCAATTCGTGGTTCATTCGCCTCCTCCACGTTCCGTCTTCCATCTGCACTCCACCGTAGATCGTACGCAGCACCTTCCGTTAAAAGACACTAAGGGCGCGTTGGTCCTCCACTAGCAATGTCCATGTTTCGTGGCCGTAGAGAACTACCGGTCTAATTAATGTCTTGTAGATGGTCAACTTTGCGGTTCTGCGAACTTCGTTCAATCTTAGCGTCCTTCGAAGTCCTAAGTAGGCACGATTGCCAGCCATAATGCGCCTTTGTATTTCTCTGCTGGTGTCGTTATCGGCGGTCACCAATGAGTCCAGATTCACGAATTCGTCTACTATCGCGATTTCATCACCTTCGATCTGAACTCGTGGTAGAAGGCTAACATTTTCTTCTCGAGGGCCTCTTCACTTCATGAATTTTGTTTTCGACGCATTAATCACAAGCCCAATCCTACCAGCTTCAGCCTTAAGTCTGATGTACGTGTCTGCCATAGTCAACAACAACACTTTTGCATTGAGATATAATGAGCTCTAGTGATATCAAGTTTTTGCATTTTATAGAGACTATGAGCAGTCTTGAGAGCTTCAAAAAACTTGACGCTGTGGGCTGATAACTCATATAGTTTAACTTCTCTGAGTAGATCACTAGAAGCATTTCAAAGCTCTGGGAAGCTCTACACAGCTTTGAGTTGCTGTTTGGGTGCTCTGGGTGGATTTTTACAGCTCTGAGTTGGTATTGAACAGTTTTATACTAAGCGATAACGAGAGATGAATAGCCCTGTACAGCGTTAAGTTGCTGATCAATAATGATATCAAGTGCTTCTGTCCACAGAGACTCTGAGTGGTCTTAGGAGCTTAAAAATAACTTGACTCTGTGGACAGGTAACTCACACTGTTTTGTTTTCTGAGCGCCGAACGGTTTACAATTAGTGATTATATGTCGGCGCCACTAATGTAGTGGTAATGGTGACTGCTACTTGGCACCCCAGTGCATTTGGGTTCAATCCCATTCGAGGTCGGTGGTTTTTTTGAGGCGAAAAAATCAGGTCACGTCTTCCTTCCGAAGGGAAGTAAAGCTGTTAGTCCCGGCTCATGTGGTAATGAGTGTGATATGTTGGGTCCAGGTGGTGGAGTCGTCTTTCTGGCGGCGATGGTTGTCACCACGTTGTGAGGAAATAGGCCGACGCAAAATAACTATTTAGAAAAATATTAGTGACTATGCGTTCTATTTGGCTCTATACAACTCTGAGTGCTATTCGTAATGTTCGTTAATTACGGTTATTAAATTCCTCCGAGTAGTTTGGTTAGTGGATATTTTCCGGGTGACTTTACACAGTTGCTTTTAAGAAGTTTTACAATACAATATTAAGAGCTCCGGGTGGCTCTGCACAACTCTAAGTTGCTCTTCGATAGTGATACCAAGTACGTTTACAAGAGACACTGAGTGGATTTAGAAGGTACACACTTAGAAATTATAAGTTTTACACGAGACGTAATTCATGTTTGTAAAAAAACGGGGACCGTAAAGAAAGATCTCGTGTAAAATTATGTCTCCTGAGACTGACACGTACCCAAATCGATGAAAAATGTGTTTAGTTGAATTTATTTTCGCATCTCTTTCAACTCATTCTTATGTGCTAAAGGACGCTTGCATGTGTTGGTCTCAGGGGACCGAAATGTACATGAAATTTTGGTAGTGTGTAGGAAAAACTTTGGGCGGATAACTCACACTGTCTTGGATTCTTTAAACGGTCTACTGATCAAGAGATCTGGAGGGCTGTCCTGCATAATTGTGATTTTCAGCTGCCAGCTGGTCTATCACGTTCGAAATGTGTCGTCAGCCATGCTGATAAAATTCAACTATTTCAAACAATAATATGTTTTAGTCGATCAAAGTTTACAGAATACAGGAGAAATATTCAGCTAAGCTTCCTTTTTACCGAATGCGGATTGCCGAGTATTTCGTTTAACAATTGCCATAAGATTTTGTACAGCCACCTTGACCATATTATTCGCCGCAGAACTCCAGCTTGCCTTGAACTGTTTCCCGCTCATAACAGCTTTTTGAGTCTTCCGTCTCAGGTTCCGCTTGACGATGGCCCAATATTGTTCGATTGGGCGGAGCTCTGACGCGTTGGGAGGGTTCTTGTCCTTGGGCACCACTTGAACGTTGTTGGCAGCATACCAGCCCATGGCCTTTTTCCGTAATGGCAATGCACCTAATCCAACCAATATAAAACGGAACAATTGTGTCGCTACAGGATGATTTCCTGGTTGACGGTCCGGTTGCAATGTAAACGGCGTTCTTCAAGCCACAGGTACAGATGGGCTGCCACACCAGATATTTCTTCGCAAACTTTGACAGTTTAATGTGCTTGAAAATATTTGCCACCTTTACCCGTCCGGTTGCCGTATAAAATTCCTGCCCAGGAAGCTGTTTGCCTTGACGCAAGTGTCATCGTCTTGTACCACGTAATCAACCTTCGACAGCATCGTCGTGTACAACTTTCGCGATCGTGCTTTGGCCGACGTGTTTTGTTTATCGTCGTGATAAACCCTCCGATATCTCTTTCTAGCCAACAACTTCCTGAAGAACTGTGGGAAATCCTTCAAATTGATTTTTGTTCTTTGCTGGCTTTGCTTGGAACAGTGGACCGTTATCGCTCTGCAAGATCAAGGGAAGCTCTTATGTGGAAACAACTTTCATGAGAGCCTCGATTTAGCAGTCGGTTGCTCCAGCTTTTTAATATTGATTAGAACTGACAGTATATAATCAATTACGACCGAGAATTCGTAAGATAATTCTCAGTCGTAGATGATATATACTATCGGTTCCTGTCAATATTAAAAACTAGAACAACCGACGCTAAGAGTACCAATCAGGCTCTCATGAAAGTTGTTTCCACATAAGAGCTTCCCTTGATCTTGCAGAGCGATAACGGTCCACCGTTCCAAGGAAGTGAGTTTACGGAATGGTGAGAAAGTTAAGGAGTCAAAATTTGGAAATCCATACCCTTAAGTCCTCAAGGAATCATCATGGCTATATAAAGTATTAGAATAAACAGCGTCCCATGAAAGCTAGCCCTTCAGCAATTAGTTCATGTGCACAACACAGTGAAGCCACACTCCAGGCTGGGGATAACTCCATTTGAATTACTTGTTGAATGGTAGTACCGTGGCACTTTCCCGACTGTATGGAACTCCAAATGTTTCTCACGGGTAGACATAAAAGATGCCATGGACGAGGACGTTTTCACCAAGCTCATAAGAAAACAAGCGGAGAGGAGTATGGTGATTCACTAGCTGTAAAAATGAGCTTTGTAGGTTAACGTTTACCCCATGCTTGGAATAGGATCCCGGGGTGCTGCAGCCGTTCCCTACTCTATGTACTGTCCAGTATGCTCGTGACGTAAGAGATGTTATGCGCGCAGCCGGGTTTGCTATGAACGCATGACTATAGGATTCTTTCGAAAATATTGAACCAAACTTTTTGTTTGTCATTGAGCTGTAGATTGGAAATGTGCATTTTTTATTCCATATATATATATATATATATATATATATATATATATATATATATATATATATATATATATATATATATATATATATATATATATATATATATATATATATATATATATATATATATATATATATATATATATATATATATATATATGTATATATATATATATATATAGATACATATATTTATATATATATATATATATATTTATATATATATATATATATAAATCCTATATATATATATATATAAATATATATTTATATATATATATATATATATATATATATATATATATATATATATATATATATATATATATATATATATATATAAATGGATTTCTGTCTGCATGTCTGTCTAAATCTAATAGACTCGAAAACTACTGAAACGATCGGCGTGAAATTTTGTATGCAGGGATTTTTGAGGCCGGAGAGGGGTCTTAAGGTAGTAAGAGACCCCTCCCATCACTGAAAAGGGGGGCACAGAAACACATATTTCTGCATAACTCGAGAACTAATCAAGCAAAGGATGCCAAATTTAGCATGTGAGAGTTTTTGAAGGCAAAAAAGGTTTTTATGGTAGCTTGAGAACCCTCCCCCTCATACAAGAGGGGGCTCCAATACGAATAAAACACAATATTCTGCATAACTCGGGAACTAATCAAGCAAACGGAACGAAGTTTAGCATGTGGTGGTTTTTGAAGACAAAAAATGTTCCTATGATGGTTTGAGACCCCTCCCCATCGTAAACGGGAGTGGGCTCCGATACAAATGAAATACAATATTCTGCATGACTCGAGATCTAAAGGGCGATACGGTCAAAATTTGGTCAATATCAACTTGACGTATTTCTTTCAATTTTGCATTTAAAAAACCTGAACACCCCTCATTTTGAAAGTGTGTAGAATGTTGCTCCTATTTTGATTTTGGAATTCACTCTTCAGTTGTCAAAATGCCGTCCAAGCAAGAAGAGCAGCGTATCAAAATTTTGCTCGCGCATCGCGAAAATCCGAGCCACTCGCACGCAAAGTTGCGTAATCGCTAAAACTTGCCAAATCAACCGTTACAAATGTAATTAAAGTGTTTGGGGTAACGTTGTCGACAGCCAGGAAGTCTGGATCGGGGGAAATCGAAAACCGGAAGGCTGAGACGACAAAGAGCGTTGCCGGTAGTTTCAAGCGAAACTCCTAACCTATCTCTCCGAGATGCCGCAATAGCTGGGTGTATCGTTCACAACCGTGCATCGAGCCAAAAAACGAGCCGGACCTATCGACTTACAAGAAGGTAGTGACTCCAAATCGCGATGATAAACAAAATACGACGGCCAAAGCGCTATCCCGGAGACAGGAGTTATATGACGACGCAAAAGGAAGGGAAAAAGGTAGCAGATATTTTTGCGCCACCGAAACCGTCAAAGTTCGCAAAGAAATATCTGGTTTGGCCAGCCATCTGTACCCAGGGTTTGAAAGCAGCATTTTCATAGCTTCCGGGACTCGTCAACCAAGAAATTTTCGTGAAAGAGTGTTTGAATAAACGTCTGCTGCCTTTCCTGAAGAAACACGGTTGTTCCGGTACTGTTTTGGCCGGATTTGGCATCTTGCCATTACGGTAAAAAGGCTATGGAGTGGTACGCCGCCAACAACGCCCAAGGACAAGAACCCTCCCAACACATCCAGAGCTCCACCCAATTGAGAAATACTGGGCTATTGTCAAGCGGAACCTAAAGAAGACCAAAAACTGCTAAGGACGAGCAGCAGTTCAAGGCAAACTGGCTTTCTGCGGCGAAGAAGGTGGACAAGGGTGGCTGTACAAAATCTGATGGCAGGGTTCAAGCGTAAGGCCCTGGGCAATTCGGATTTGGAAGCGCGGAATCCTAACTGAATATTTTTTCCTGAATTTGATACTAATTGAACTTGAAAACGAAATTCAACTTGATTTTTTAAATAAAACGATTTCACACCGATTTGCATCGCGTTTTCCTTGACCAAATTTTGACCGTAATCACCCTTTACTGGAGCTGGTTCTGCTTGATTTCTATGAACTAATCCACGTCTGGTCAAAGCTTGACCGCGAAGAACTCTTCATTTAAGCGTACTGCTTGTATCTCACGAACCTTGTCCAGCTCAATTCGTTGAATGATCCATTCCGGCTGTACCACTTCCGGCACTCTAACTTCCTTTACACTTTGCATGTTCCGCAACGGTCTCTGACAATTTCCTCAAATTCTTCTGTTTTCTCGGAATCACAA